>CM038677.1:96615848-96856231 GCA_021605205.1 Aegilops longissima | reverse complement strand
ATAGCCTCGTCAACTCGCTCGATCAGTTGCAACAATTGGAAGTTGATCACCCGTTGTTACGGGCATCTCCTCCGCAGAGCGACCTGTGAGCATACCTCTCAGACATATTACGTCAAATTGACTTCCTCGCCAACTCTTCTTTTCAAAGGAGTTCGCTCAAGCACTTACTATATATGCCGCGCGAAGCCGCTGATTCTCCTTAACGGAGCCCGACAGCTCGCCCGAACGCCTTTCAGCTCTTCTCCAAGCTGGGCATGGGCATCTGGAGCTTGTTCCTTCTATGCTGCACCTTATGCGCAGCCCTCTCGCCGCCTTTAGTTGGCGCAGAAGTTCTTGCTCGTCCGGATCTTGTCCGCAGCACCTCGCAACGTCGCTTTTTAGACTTGCGCAAAGGCCAAACGCTATTTATCCTTCTAAAATAATGCGTTACCAGGAGAGGTCCTTGCGTTTCCTCGCGCTGCATAATGCGATCCTCAAGTTGGGCCTTGCAATCTTGCAGCTCCCTGAGACAGTTGGGTATTCTTCTCGGTAAGATCCTGCATTTCATATGATCCTTAAATCAGTTAATATAACTACTTTAAGTCTCGGGGCTCTTGGCATATACAACTGTTAAAATCTCTTACCAGTATTTCTTTTACATACTGCTCCGTGGCTCGTAAAACTATCTTGAGCGGCACGAAGGTGCGCTGTCCCCGTGTTAAAGGTATTCAACGCCTCGGGGAGAAGCACGCGTCACGAGAAATACTGTCCGACGGCGCTCGTGATTCAGGGCACTCTCCACCTCGAGACTTGGTGGCGGACAGTCTTCGGCATCCTCTCGAACGTCGGACGTCCGGCTCGCGCCTTGCGCTCGCCTCCCCCCTGACCGGGTGCGGGAGCCGGCTGGTAGAGGCTGGATTGACAACTTCCACGCCTGCAGATCCGGCGGACGCTTTTTTCCCTATAAAAGTCATGAGCATTCAAAAGCGCTTCCTAGGAACATTGCTCTAAAAAATAAGGAATTGTGAGCTACACCTTTGCGGCGGCGCTTCAGTCCGCCGCCAAGGCCTTCTTCCGCCCACCGTCCGGACTGGCCTTGTTGGTCAGCCACCTTGAGCTCGGCTTCTCGCCCTAGGGGCTCCTCCTGCATAGTGCCATCATATACGGTGGTCAGAAATAAGCAAGGAAGGAATGACGGTGTCAGGGCTTCGGCCGCAATCACCTGGGGAGCCGGTTTAGTCCGGGGTAGTCGGCCGTGATGGCGACTAAAGCATTATCCATGCTGAGCTGGTGGAACACCCCGTCGATTAGCTCCACCTTTATGTCCGGATCCTCTTCGGAGGCCGGATCTCGGGATCTCTCTGGATCCTCAGGCTGCGGAGCCGGACTTAGCATTCCCTCCACAGTCCGGCGCGGTTCTGCGTCGAAAAGAATGACACAATGTAAGAAACTTAAGTTTGAAAGGCGCAGGTCGGACACTGAGTGTTCACTTACCCTAGGCAGGGGATTATTCATGGAAAACCCGCTTTACGGGTTCGTTCAAAGAAATCCTCCTTCTCCCCTTATACAGGCCGGACAAGATCGTCACCGGATCTTCGGCCGATTCCGGCCCTTTGCGGCCATGACGGGTGGCATCATCCTCCCCGTTGAAATCCCACATGGGGTGGCCCCTGTATTGTAGTGGCTGCACTCCCCGTGTAATGCATGTGGCCATGACTCCGATCAAGGTCAACCGGGAATGGGCCAGTAACCTTATTCGGCCCATCAGATAATGGACGCTCTTGTCTTCCTCGGTGGGGGCGCTCATGGACGCTAACTAAGGCGTTTCTTCAGAGGAGCATTGCGGAACTCCGGGAGGCCGATCGGAACAGGGTCCGGCAGCGGAGCGTTTTCTATATAAAACCATTCCGAAGGCCAATCTTCGAGTGCCTTCTTAGGGGTTCCGGATGGATATCCGGTCCTGGCAATGCGCCATATTTCGGCGCCGCCCACTTGATATATGGACCCCTCGTGAGAGCGGGGGACAAGGCAAAACAACCTCTTCCACAGCGCGAAGTGGGGCTCGATGCCCAGGAAAAGCTCACAAAGAGCTACGTAACCCACGATATGCAGGATTGAGGCGGGCGTGAGGTGATGGAGCTGGAGTCCGTAGAACTCCAGGAGCCCGCGGAGGAATGGATGTACAGGAAATCCGAGCCCCCTTATTAGATAGGGGACGAAGCATACCCGCTCCCCTTTGTTGGGATTATGGGTAACCTCTGCTAGCTTCCCACCTTTGTAGGTGGCGAGCCCGGCTCGAACCGGAACCATGAAGGCCGGAGGGAGATATCCCCCCATTTGGAGCTTCACCAGCTCGTTGTGTAAACAGTAGCATCTCCTCCCATCTCTCTGGCGAAGGGCTGGGAGCGAGAAGAGGAGCCGTTGACGGTCCATGATGGAATGGGTTCTTGGTCGAAAAGCGCTCCGATGAGTATTTGTGAGAGGAAGATGGTGATTTGGATCTGGATTCTTGCCTCCCTTATAGGCAGATTATTGAACAACTAGGGGTAAAACATAAAAGACACCACGGCTTTTCACATTCGCACGACGCCGTGGAAGAAGGCCCTTATTGGCGTGGAAGCCAAGACTCGCTTAACATTGACGAGGAAGCTGGACACTATTAGGCAGGTACATGGAACTTAAAGAGAACCCGCCTTGCAACGCCAAGACTACGCGTCTGCTGGACTTATCGCCATTGAAGCCTGGTTCGGAGCTCTTGAGGAGTCCCAGATTAGGGGTGTCCGGATAGCCGGATTACCGTCATCGGCCGGACTATCATTTGCCGGACTATCATCATCGACCGGACTCCAAGACTATGAAGACACAAGATTGAAGACTTCCCCCCGTGTCCGGATGGGACTTTCCTTGGCGTGGAAGGCAAGCTTGGCAATACGGATATGTAGATCTCCTACCATTGTAACCGACTCTATGTAACCCTAGCCCTCTCCGGTGTCTATATAAACCGGATGGCTTTAGTCCGTAGGACAACAATCACAACAACCCTTGCAATCATATCATAGGCTAGCTTCTAGGGTTTAGCCTCCTTGATCTCGTGGTAGATCCACTCTTGTAAACATCCACAATATCAATATCAATCAAGCGGGACGTAGGTTTTACCTCCATCAAGAGGGCCCAACCCGTAAACATCGTGTCCCTTGTCTCTCGTTACCATCCACCTAGACGCACTGATTCGGGACCCCGACCGAGATCCGCCGGTTTTGACACCGATAACGGCCAAGGCATCGTTGTGACCGGTGTATCATTGTTCCACTAGAGTGTACACCGCCTTAAGCTTGATCAGCATATTACGCTGAGGTTGGTACTCACAGGGACCTGCATTTATGCATATAAGATTAAGCCGAGATCATATCTGAAACAGTTATCAAATGAATCATGGTGATGTTCAAAAGTTACACATAGTAACTTACCGAAAACTGCTGAGACCATTTGGGATATCTGGTGCTTTAAGACGGACAGTTCGGCAGTTGCTTCGGCAAGAGCTGCTTCATTGTCTCGGCCCGGGTCACAAGTGAAGATTTTTCATCCACCGAGGCCTTCTTCTCAGCGTCAAAATCCTTCTTCAACTTTTCTTGCTCAGAGATCTGAATCTTGAATTTGGAGTCGGCTTTTTGAATATCAAGGTCTTGGGTCTTGTTAGGTCTTCGTGTTGACAATTTGCAATTGAATTGGTGATGGAGACCTAACGCGGAGTTACAAGTAAGGTTAGGTAGTATTATTAAAGTCTCAAGCACTTTACAAGTAAAGACCCTTGACACTTGGGGCTAATGTATCTTTGAAGAGAATTTTACTTTATAATGTCAGATAATGCATATTAAAGTCTCAAGCACTTTATTAAGTAAAAATACTTGACACTTGGGGGCTAACGTGTATCGCTTATTTAAAAGTTGCTATATTACAGCCGGGTTAAATATACTTTCTTGTAAACCGGGTGAGCTATCAGTAAGCCGGTATCTAAGTCTACGGCACATTTATCTATAAGAAGTAGACTTGGGGGCTGGTACAGTAAGTAAGATTCAGGAGAAATAATATAAGTTATACCTCAGATTTATGCTGTATCTGTTTCACCATGTCAATTTCCAGGTCGCGGCTGTTATGCACTTGATTCAGATAGCATGAGACTATATCGCCAATGCTTAAGTGGGCATAATCAGCGATGTCCTGTTTGGTCTTCCGGCTTTTGACAAGTTCTTCTTAGCGGTACATCTGGCAAGAACAGTTGGCCGCCCCAGCTCAACATACTGGCTTTTCAAGAATTCAACTTCCGGTTCAGCCGTCCGGACCGGGCTAGGAATTTTCGGTTTATCGGAGCTATCAAGAGTGCCTTCTGGAGGTGGGTCGGAAGATGGTGTCGGAATTTCAAGGGCCGGCTCAGGAGGAGGTTGATGAGTAGAAGCATCAGGGGCAGTGGTTCCGAGTTCCGGCTCCGTTGCTACCGGGTCTTCGATCGGCTTATTCTTCTTTGCCCTCTTACTGGGCTTCACCTGCACACTGTGAATAAAACAAAGGGATGAGTACAAAATATGAGTAAGGCAAAGCATGAGGATAACAATGGTACATTACCCAGGGGCTGTCTTGAAAGCCGACATGTTGGATTGCATAGACTACGCCGAAGAAGGAGAGATATCGATAATTGAGTCGGATGAATTGAGAGGCTAGCGAATTAAACCCGCCAAAGGATAAGCAGCATAAGCGGAGATGACCTCAGTTCAACGCTTCTCGCTTCGTCGGAGTAAGCGGAAGAGAGCTCTACATCCTTACTTGTCGGGTTTGCCTCGGCTCTCAAGCTGTTGTTGCTTCAAAAATTGAGGATCTTGATAAGCTAAGGGTTGTGAAAATCTTACTTTCGGGTCACCCGCCAGGTTTGTGCTTTGGCAAAGGCTCGAGTCGGAGAAATTATAGTTACCTCTTCGCCATGAGCTTGGCTGTTTCCGTGTCTTCTGAAAGTGGAAATATCAATAAAATAGTAACAAAGGAGTTAAAGAGAATAAGGGATTACCTCTTCCTCATCGAAGAAGAGTCATCCAATTTGAGCAATTAGAGGCGCTGGTTTCTTCTTTTTGAAGTCCCGTCTTAGCGTTTTCCTTTCATTTTCTTGGCTGCTCACGGCTTGTTGGGCGGCCTCGTGGTCATATTGACTTTCCAAAAATCATCAACGGCCTGTGGAAAGATAAGGAATTACAAGTACAAGGAGGTAAACATATTAAGAGTATTTATTAAGATTGGTAACTTACTGCGGGCCGGGTTCTTTTTGCGAGAAGGAAGTAACCGAAGGTGTTGTTGATAATGATACCCTCCTTCATTGATGGTAGGTTGTAGCATCTGCCACGTCATCCGGTAAGTCGTCGTAACTATGGCGCATTGGGTGGATTCGTTACGCTGTATAGGTGCACATTAAGCGGAGCGGCAGCTTAATGGGAGTATACGCCAAGTGACCCAGACCCGGACCAAGTCGATGCCATTTAAACCATTTCCCAGAAGAGCTTTAATCTTCTTGATGGTGGGGTTGAGCGGCATACATTCAACAGCAGGCAGTTTATCTGCCAGCGGATGGTTGGACTCAATGCGCAAGGCACGAAAGCCGGGCAGAGGAGGCTCATCAGCCAGAGAAGTATCCTGACAGTAGAACCATGACTGATTCCAATATTTGGGGTGACTCGGCAGCTCAGCATAAGGAAACAGACAGTCCCTCCGTCGCTGGATCGAGATACCGCCAAGTTCAAGACTCGGCCCGTTGGCGCGCTCATTCTGCCGGTTCAAGTAAAACAATTCTCTGAATAAGAGCAGGCTTGGCTCCTCTCCCAGGTACACCTCACAGAAGACTTGGAAATTGCAAAGATTGGACATGGAATTGGGTCCAATGTCTTGAGGTCTAAGGTCAAAGAAATTTAAAACTTCTCTGAAGAATTTTGAGCCGGGAGGGGCAAATCCCCGGCTCATGTGATCCGTGAAAACTATTACCTCCCGTTCTTTGGGTTGAGGCTTCTCTTCAGATGGGTCAGGGACGCGATAAGACATGGCTTCCTTCTTTGGCAAATGGCCAGACTTCACAAATTCAGCCAGTTTGCTTTTAGTGACGATGGATGGGACCCGATTGCGAGTTACAGGAGCTTTAGTCGACTTAGGCGCCATGACAACAGATTGGCCTATTACAAAATAAAGTTCCAGTTTAAATTCTAACCGGAAGAAAATATCAAAATCTTGAAGGTAGCAACTAAAGGGCCTAATGACATAAGGATAATTGAGCAACATTATTTAAGCCGCCACAAGTGTTACCAACAATTACAAAGGTTTTAAAGACACGAGAAGGCGCTAAGGTCACAGATCAAGTGGAATGCATTTAAACGGATACCTAGATGGTTATGTTAAAGGCATTTAACATAAGAAGTTTTCGGGTGATAAAACAGGTTTCATAATCTTACGCTATGATTTGAGATCAAAGGGCTGTTACGATAAGAAGTTTTCTAGACCTAAAACCGGCCGAATGCGTTCATAGGCTCGAATAAGGCCTTCATACAGAGAAAAAGATCTGCTTTGTATCCAAGATAAGGGCGAAAACAACTACCGCGGCTGTTTTATATCATTCTCGGATCGGAAGTGGTATCTAGGAGGAAAAACTAACAAGGAAATGGCTCTAATGGTGATGAACTACGGCGAACTCGAAGAAGCTCTAATGCAAATCTAGGCAGGGAAGGAAAGGAAACTTACGGATCTGGAGGAGCTATGGAGGTTCGCGGACGTTGGTCTGGTCAGACTCAGGTTGATCTGGCTGCCTGGTCGGTGAAGACGAAGCTTGACGGCGGCGGCTGGCGGAGCTCGAGAAGAGGCAAGAGGAAGAAGACAGTGGAAGGGTGAAAATGAAACCTAGGTCGCGCCTATTTATAAGGAGAGCATAAGCGAGGACGGCGGCGAAACAAGGAGATAAAATTATTATCCAGTGCCCCGACGCCTCGATTTCGAGCGGACAATAAAAACAGATCCGTTAGGCGTCTGGCGGAATAAAGGAAAGATAGCGTCATGATGGGTTAACACGGATCCAAGAATGGCGTCACGGCGGGTTAAAGAAAGTCTTTTCTTGCGATCGGAAGATGAAGCTTTATGTTTTAAGTTATTTTAAGATTGACATGAACATGTTCAAATCAATCTGGGGCCTAATGTTGGGGATATAACTATTTGTGTAAGCCGACCAGGAGGGGCCGAGTTACGTAAAGAGATTACCAGACAGAAGCCCAAGTCCAAGCATGAAGATGGCGTCTCAACAAAGGGCCTAAGACCCACAGGCGACTTAATGCCCGTTGTAGTAAACCGCCATATTGGCAAGACTTGTATCATAAGGTAGACTTGACTAGTCACCGAGCCGAACATTGTTTATAAGCCGGCCGGGACTCAGAAGCTGAGGCGTCAACCCGTGTATATAAGGGGCGACACATTGGCGACTGGAGGTCAAGAAACAACCAATCGAGAACCGGGCATAGCATATCTCGCTCCTGGTCGCCGAAACCTCAAGCAATACCAACCCAACTAGGCGTAGGCCTTACCTTCACCGTGAGGGGCGAACTAGTATAAACCCTCTCGTGTCCTTTGTCCCGATTAACCCCTTTAAGCTTCCTAGTTGCGATGGCTCCACGACTAAGTCCTTGCAAGAGGACATCTGCCGTGACAATTCCACGACAGTGTCCATGTTAGTCGTTGTGGTCGTCGCATTGGTTCAAGGCAGAGTGACGGGTATGGATCTGTTGGAGGTATTCCTCAGTTGACGCATCCAGCCCTTGCAAGCCCGTGACCACCCTATGTGGATGTACTCGGGCCCAGAAGACACCACTCGGACCCACCCGGAGGAGGTTGACGAGAAGATGGTGGCCCAGTGGCTCCGGAGCATTACTGGCAACAAGGATAACACCCGGGGTTCTAGGAGGATTTTGCCATTCGATGCCCAGAACGCACCCGGATAGGTGAGGCGTTTTTAGTCGAGTGTTTATGACTTCTTTGATATTTAACTGTCTTGAAATCTGACTGATACTTGTAACCTGTGTCTTGTAGGTTTTCACCAAGATGTACTCGATGCCGAACGGGGAGCAACACCAGGAAGGAGTAGAGAGTGATGGAGATTTCACTGATTATGAGTATGCAGATGACAGTGAGGACTCTGGCAGCAGCGAGGAAGTCGAATCGCCACCCCACTCTGAACGGTGTTCCAAGTAGTCGCAGGACCCTGCGGGAGGACATGCCAAAGCAGTCCCGCCGAGTGCAAAAATTCCGAAGCGCACTCGGACTTCAACCCCAGAACCATCGGAGAAGGCCACGAAACAGGCCAAAGTTGTTCCACCAAAACCAGGAAAGCCCTGCCCAGGATCAAGGTGGCCATGCCTGTTGCTTCAGCGTAAGAGTTTCCTTTCCTTGTCTTTCGTTTCCACTGTGAACTTATTCTCTTGTTTAATTGAGTGAAATTTGGAACTTCAAGTGCTGCAACTTCTGCAACTTCTACGGACATTGACGAGGAGCGGGGTGGTGCGGAGACCGGAGACACAACCACTTCTTGGGCAGGTATGATTCCACAGCCATGCTTTTACTCTGTTGACTATTTTGATGGATGACTGAAATCTTACTGTCGAGTGGTTTGCAGTGCCGACAAATGTCATCCAGCTTCCAGATGATGATGATGACGAGGAAGTACCTCAAAGGAGTACAGGGAGAAGGGGCAGGGCTTCTAGCAGGAGGGTACCTTCCAGCAAAGCGCTTCACTCGACATCTGAGCCTGTAGTTCAACAACTTGATGATCCAGTACAGGCTACTATCTCTTTTGCTGATCCTCTGTCGACTCACCAGCCTTCAGCGTTGACTGCTGTGCGTTGGTTTTCCCTTGAAGAGGAAAGGGTGATGCAGCAAAGTAGCGTAAGTATTTCCCTCAGTTTTGAGAACCATCAATCTAGTAGGAGACAATGCACAAGTCACCTAGTACCTGCACAAACAATCAAGAACCTTGCAACCAATGCGATAAAGGGGTTGTCAATCCCTTCACAGTCACTCGCAAAAGTGAGATCTAATAGAGATAGTAAAGTAAATATTTTTGGTATTTTTGTTGTATAGATTGGAAAGTAAAGATTGCAAAATAGTAAACAAGATGCAATGTAAAGAGATGCAATATAATAAGAAAGAGACCCGAGGGCCATAGGTTTCACTAGTGGCTTCTCTCAAGATAGCATGTATTACGGTGGGTGAACAAATTACTGCCAATCAATTGATAGAAGAGCGCATAGTTATGAATATATCTAAGGCAATGGTCATGAATATAGGCATCACATCCATGTCAAATAGACCGAAGCGATTACGCATCTAGTACTATTACTCACACATCGACCGCAATCCAGCATGCATCTAGAGTGTTAAGTTCATAAGAGCGAATGCGCATTAAGCAAGATGACATGATGTAGAGGGATAAACTCAAGCAATATGATATAAAACCCATCTTTTTATCCTCGATGGCAACAATACAATCGTGCCTTGCTGCCCGTCATCGTCCTTTGGGAAAGGACACGCAAGATTGAACCCAAAGCTAAGCACTTCTCCCATTGCAAGAAAGATCAATCTAGTAGGCCAAACCAAACCGACAATTAAATGAGACATGCAAAGATATCAAATCATGCATATAAGAATTCAGAGAAGAAACAAATAATATTCATAGATAATCTTGTTCATAAATCCACAATTCATCGGATCTCGGCAAACACACCGCAAAAGAGTATTACATCGAATAGATCTCCAAGAACATCAAGGAGAACTTTGTATTGAGAATAAAAGAGAGAGAAGAAGCCATCTAGCTAATAACTTGTGACGCCCCCGATTTAATCGTACACTAATCATGCACGCAAATGTGTACGATCAAGATCAGGGACTCACGGGAAGATATCACAACACAACTCTAAAACATAAATAAGTCATACAAGCATCATAATACAAGCCGGGGCCTCGAGGCTCGAATACAAGTGCTCGATCATAGAGCGAGTCAGCGGAAGAAAAATATCTGAGTACTGGACATAAGTTAAACAAGTTGCCATAAGATGGCTAGCACAAAGCGGGATCAGATCGAAGAGGCGCAGGCCTCCTGCAGGATCCTCCTAAACTACTCTGGTAAATCGTCGGTGGGCTGCGTAGTAGTAGGCACCTCCGTGTAGTAGTAAATCATCGGCGGTGGCGTCGCTCACAGGCTCCATCGTGCAGTTGCAGCAATCGAGTATAGATAGGGAAAAGGGAAACAATGCAACCGTGAGTACTCATCCAAAGTACTACATAAGCAAGGAACTACACTACATATGCATGGATATATGTGTAAAGGGCCATATCGATGGGACTGTCTGCGAGAAAGCGAGAATAAGAGGGGATAGCTAGTCTTAACGAAGACTAAACTTCGGTCACTGTCTTACAACAGTAGAAGAGGACAATCTGAAGTCCTCCAAGTAACATCACATAGCAATAATCCTACCAGCGATCCCTCCTCATATACGAGAGAGAGCAACCACGGTTGTATCGGCACTTGGAAGGGTGTGTTTTATCAAGTATCCGGTTCTAGTTGTCATAAGCTCAAGGTACAACTCCAAGTCGTCCATTACGAAGATCACGGCTATTGAATAGATTAACTTCCCTGCAGGGTGCACCAACTTACCAACACGTTTGATCCCATTTGGCGGACACACTTTCTGGGTCATGCCCGGCGCGGAAGATCAACACGTCGCAGCCCACCTAGGCACTGTGAGAGGCCAACACGCGGTCTAAACCTAAGCGCAAGTGCGGGCCCATCGCCTTGAGCACACACTGCGTTGCGTGGCGGCGGAAGCAGAACCTAGCCTAGTGGCGTTCCAGTCCAATCCGGCCCGCTCGCTCATGTGACGTCTGAAATGCTTGGTGATACCACGGCGCCGAGTGCCCATATCTTTCCCACGTAGTTGGTTAGTGCGTATAAGCTCGTAGCCAACTCAGATCAAATACCAAGATCTCGTTAAGCGTGTTAAGTATCCATGAGCGCCCGAGCAGGGCCAGGCCCACCTCTCTCCTAAGCGGTCTCAACCTGCCTGTCGCTCCGCCTCAAAGATCCACTCATGGGTGCTCCACCAGCCGACCCGACTTTAGTCTCCACATGTATCATGTATAAAGTATATAGTATATACCGTGATCACCTCCCAAGTGATCACGGCCCGATAGTATAGCATGCAGACGGACAAGAATGTAGGGCCACAGGATGAAAGTGCTAGCATCCTATACTAAGCATATAGGATTGTAGGTAAAAGTAACAAATGATAGTAACAAGGACAGGCTATGCAGCGGTATAGGAGTATCTCGAAAGCGAGTAACATGCTACACTACTCTAATGCAAGAAGTATAGAGAAGAGTAGGCGATATCTGGTGATCAAGGGGGCTTGCTGGTTGCTCGCAAGAGAGAGGTCGTCAACACCGTAGTCGAAGCAAGGCAGCAGCGTCGGTCTCGTAGTCTAACGGAGAGAAGAGGGGAAGAAACAATGAATACCATGCAAACATATGCATATCGATGCATGACATGACAAGAAACAATGCTAGGCGTGCCCTAACGTGGTATGAGGTGGTACCAGTTAAGAAACATCCGGAAAATATTCCGGTGCTTCGTGTTTTAGGCGGGAGAGCGGAGGGGAAAGTTGCGGGTTCGATAGGTTAGGGGGTGTGTGGCGGACGAGCGGCTGCGATCCGGATTCGTCTCGTCGTTACGAGCAACTTTCATGTTGAAAATATTTTAATCCGAGTTACGGATTAAAAGATATGATTTTCTAAAGATTTTATTAATTTCTGGAATTTAATTAATTAATTAATTAATTGAAAAATGGATTTATGGCGTCGGCATGATGTCATCTTGACGTCGGCCGATCGGTGAGGTTGACTTAGTCAACCCGGATGTGAGTCCGTTAAATCGTTGTTGTTAGTTAATTAACAGTAGTTAATTAGGTTAATTAGCCATTAGGTTAATTAATCATGATTAATTAAATTAATTATTTACTTAATTAATTAATTAATATTTTAATTATCATTTATTTTTATTTTTAACGTTACGGGGGACCTGCGGTCGATTAACTTGTGTGCCGGTCGGCAATATTGGTAGAGGTCAACCCGATCAACGGGGCCCTTGGGGCCCTTGGCGATGACCGAGGTGGCCCAGGTGTGCCACGTTAGCGGTGGCCGCGGCTCAACCCGACGGCGCCAAACGCGGGCAAAGAATACGGATCTCGCGGAAAGCGTCATGTAGGCTCGGGGAGGAGCGGGGTTAGGCTCATTCGAACGAGCTCTCAACGCCGCGTCCAGTGGTGGCCGTAGCATCGCCGGACTTGGCCGGAATCGACGCCGGCGAGCGGCGGAGGCGGCGGTGGGATTCGGGACCTCGTCGGGATCGCGCTACGGGGGTCCTCGAGGTGGGCAAGCGGCACGGGCGGCCTCGGCGGGCTGCAATGAGCATGTCCACGTGCTTGGCGGAGCCGAGTTGACCATGGCGGCAGTGGCGATAAAGGGGGCGGCCAACACGGCTACGGAAGGGCGCCGAGGCGAGGAGGAGCTCCGCTGAGGAAGGTCCGCGAGGAGGGAGGCCTCGAGCGCGGGCGGGCAGCGTCTTGGCCACTGGCGAGGATCATGTCGCGCCGAGGAAGAGAGAGGGAGGGAGGGCGGAACGGCCCGGTGGGGGGGAGGGGCCTCGACCGAGCGGAGGAGGCGCGAGGAGGGTCTGTGGTGGCCGAACCGGGCGACGGGAGAGAGGGATCGATCCTGGGGGATCGGGGAGGCGGGGGGGAGAGCTCACGGGGGGGCGTGGGTCTCTGTAGTGTGCTTTGGGCGGCCGGGACGACCGGCGAGGAGGAGGCGGGAGGCGCCTGGCGGCCGGGGCGGTCAGCGAGGCGAGGTGGTCGGGCGAATCAGGAGGCGATGGGGAATGGGGCGTCGGCGTCGGCGTGGGGCGCAAGGCCCTTCGTCCTTGTGCCGGGTCGAGGAGGAGGAGGAGGACGAGCATCGGTGGCGGTGGGGTGCGGCGGCGGGCGGCAGGATCGGGACCGATCCGATCCGGATCGGTGGGGGAGGGAGAAGGGGATCGGGGGGGTAGGGGGTCGGCTAGGGTTTCGCCCGGGGGAGTGGTTATGGGAGTGAGGGGTGGGCGGATGGCCATGGGCTGGCCGGCTGGGCGCTTGGCCCGATTGGCCTGGGGGGGTTTCCTTTTCTCCTTTGTTTTTTTTTTTCTTTTCTTATTTTTCCTTTTCTGTTTTAATTTATCTAAAATATTGGACACTTTACAAAAATGTGTACCCCACCATAATTAACTTTGTAATATTTGACAACCTCCGAACATTTTAGTTTTGATTTTTGAAAACTTTTATTGCCATCATAATTTAAATTGAATTTGAAACCGCTTTTGATCTAACCCGTGGTTAACTACTGATGTGAGAGGTGACTTGGCACCATCAGCGTGACATTCTTGTAGCATGATTATCCGCCGTTACAAATCTCCTCCACTACAAGAAATCTCGCGTCGAGATTTAGGAGGTAGAAAGGAAGAGTGCGGGGTATTCATCACGAAAGGCGGTCCTCGCGTTCCCGGTGGCCGTCTTGAGTGATTTGACCATTGGACTTTGAGGAACTTGATCGCCTTCGGCGTGTGCGGCGTTCAGCAGTCGAGAATGCGGACGGATGCTCTTTATAGGAGAGGTCCTGTTGCAATTCGAGCACTTCATGGTCCTTTGCTCGGATTGGGTCCTTGAAGCAGCGTCGGAGTTGTGACGCGTGGAACACATCGTGAACACGAGAGAGGTTCGACGGAAGCTCAGTTGATATGCCACTTTTCACGCCTTTCGAGAATAGTGAATGGGCCAATATAGCGAGGAGCTAGCTTGCCCTTGATCCGGCGGTGAGCACCCTTCATTGGTGTAGCGAAGATAGGCCTTTTCGCCAAAGTTGATAGACCATGTCTTTATGATAGCGGTCATAATTACTCTTTTAGCGTGGTGAGCGGTCTTGAGATTCTCGCGAATAGTGCGGACTTGTTCTTGACATGTTGGATAATGTCCGGACCGAAGAGTGGGCGTTCCCGTTTGACCAGATTCGAGAGGTTTGGCACTTTCGTCCATATAACACTTCGAAGGGGGCCATCTTGAGACTAAGCAGATAGCTATTATTATAAGAGAACCGGCATCGGAGAGATTCCTCCCATTTCTTGCGAAGGAAATAACACAAGCTCGAAGCATGTCTTGAGAACTTGGTTGACACGTTCAACTTGCCCTTGTGATTGCGGATGAAGCGCGATCTTGAAAGATAAATGAGTCCCCATAGCTTCTTGAAAACTTGCCCGAGAATCTTGAAGTGAATAAGCTGCCACGGTCCGAGCTGATAACCAGTGGAATACCGTGAAGTGAAACAATTCTGGACATATAGGCGTTGCAAGCTGACTAGCGATGATCGTTTCTTTGACCGCCGGAAAATGTGCAACTTTAGAAAGCGGTCAATGGCGACAAGAATAGCATCATTACCTTTCTGCGATTTGGGAAATCCAGTGATGAAGTCCATTTCAACATGGTCCCATTTCCATTCAGGAATAGAGATAGGTTGCAGAGTTCCAGCACGTCGTTGATGTTCTGCTTTGATACGACAACAAACGTCACATTCAGCAACATAACGAGCAATGTCTCGCTTCATATTAGACCAGCAGAATCTCTGACAAATGTCTTGGTACATCTTGGTGCTACCGGGATGAATAGACAAAGGCGTATCATGAGCTTCTTTCATAACCTTTGGAGTCGATTCAGGTTTGCCCTCTTACTCGGTACCACTAGGCGACCTTTGAAGAATAAGGTGCGTCGTCATCCTGATGAAGAATGAGGGTTTTCCTTCTGCGAGATAAAGTTTAATCCTCTCGACTTCATCGTCACATTTCTGTATCCATTTGATGGTGTCCACCAGATCTGGTTTAGCAACCAGGGTATTGAGAGAACCCCTGGAAACAACATGGAGGTTCATCTTGCGAAGCTCCGGAGGGGGGGGGGGAGCGAGTGCACCCGGAGGAACAATATGGAGGTTCAGCTTTCTGAATTCTTCAACAAGTGAGGGCTGAACTTTGTGAAACTGAAGGAGGTTGCAGTAAGACTTGCGGCTCAAGGCATCAGCCATTACATTAGCCTTGCCTGGTGTATAGGAGATACCCAAATCGAAATCTGCAACAGTCTCCATCCATCTCTGCTGACGGAGGTTCAGGTGCTGGCTGAGTAAGCAGATACTTCAGACTTTGGTGGTCGGTGAAGATCTCTAGCGATTACCGAGAAGGTAATGTCGCCCTTGCTTTAGTGCATGAATGACAGCAACAAGCTCGAGGTCGTGAACTGGGTAGTTCTCTTCGTGAGGCGCAATTGTCGAGAGGCATAAGCAACCACTTTGCGCTCTTGCATTAGGACACCGCCTAATCCTTGGACGGAAGCGTCGCGATAAATGTGAAGTCCTTCTTAGTATCGGGAGGAGCTAGCTTTGGGGCAGAAGTCAACTTGTCTTTGAGTGCTCGGAAACTTTCCCGACATTTATCATCCATTGGAACTTGGCCCTTATACAACAGGTTAGTCGGAGGCTGGCAATCTTGGAGAAGTTCTCGACGAATCGGCGACAATAGTGGCGAGACCGAGAAAACTTCGACTTATGCGTTCTTGGAGGAGTCAATCGAGAATAGCCTGAACTCTTTCGGGGTTGGCGGCAATACCATCCTTAGAAATGACATGCCCAAGATAGGTTACTTCAGGAAGCGAGAATTCACATTTGGAGAACTTGGCATAGAGTTGATGCTCGCCGCTTTTCCGGCACAAGGCGAAGATGTTCAACATGTTCTTCTTCATTCTTGGAAAATATCAGGATATCATCAGATAAACCACGACGAACTTGTCGAGGTAATCCATGAATATATAGTTCATCAAAGCAGAGAAGGTGGCTGGAGCATTGGTTAAGCCGAAGGACATGACGGTGTACTCGTATGAACCATAACGAGTCACAAATGCGGTCTTAGGGATATCCTCCTCACGAACACGGATCTGGTGGTAACCCAACCTCAAGTCGAGTTTAGAGAACACTGACGAACCAGCCAGTTGATCATACAGATCATTGATCCGAGGAATAGGATACTTATTCTGAATGGTAGCTTGGTTTATAGGGCGGTAGTCTTGGACCAATCGGTTTGTCCCATCCTTCTTCTTGACAAAGAGAAGGTGCTCCCCAAGGAGATCAACTTGGGCGAATGAAACCACTTTGAAGAGATTTGTCGATTTCCTCCTTGAGCTCAAGGAGTTCATGTGGCGACATCTTGTAGGGTCGCTTGGCTATAGGAGTGGTGCTGGTTTCAAGTCGATGACGAATTCGACAGCTCTAGCGGGGAATCCTGGAAGTTCTTCAGAAAAGCGTCACGGAAGTCGCGACAGCAGGAATGTTTTCAATACCCTCGAGTGGTGCAGCGTTCAAGGCATTCAATGCATAGAGCCTTGCCTCGGCATTTTGCACCAGATGAGCTTGGTAAGTGAGTATTTCATCGAAGGGTGTAGCGGATGGGCGGTCTTTGTGGCGCAGACTATGGAAGCGATATCGCCTTTAACCAATTCATTCCAGAATGAGGTCAATGCTACAAGACTTGACATGATGGGTGAGACAAAGAATTCCAGTCCTTGATTTCAATGGGGACGGCGTTGCAAATCATGGAGGTTCGACATTGGCCCTTGAGGTGTGTACTAATAGTGAAGCATTCATGTCTTCACATTTAATGTCGTGCAAGCATGCAAAATCTTGACATGAATGAATGCGATGCACTGTATCAAATAGAAGCGCATCTTGGTACTGAATTTACGAGAAGTGTACCCATCACGAAGAGCAGGTTGGTCTTGAGCTTCGTTCGGATCAACTTGGTTGGCTGCACTCGACCATAAGGCTTGGCGGTGTTGTTGCGGGGCGGGTGTTTCCTGACCGTCATTGGAAGGGCCAGCTGATTACGGTTCTGGTTGCATTCTCTAGCACGGTGCCTGGTTGTCCACACTGAAGCACAAGCCATTATTGGGAGTGGGAGCAGGAGCTTGGGGTGGTGGAGCTGGAAGCTTTGGCTGCTTAGTTGAAGTAGGCGGACAAGGTGCAGACATAGCTACGCCTTGGGAGCAGTGCATTCGGCTGGTACATCTGTTGGGATCCATATCTTGCAACCTGCGAGGACGGGCCGAAGATGAGCCCGTGTCACAGTTCTTCGTTAGAGCTCTGGTATTCCTGCGAGACCAGTTTCGACATTGATAGCCTTGTTCACCAAGGTGGCGAAATCAACAAAGTTGTGCACTAGAAGTGCGAGCTTGATGTCGACTTGAAGGCGCCACGGAACTTCTCTTGTCTGCGTGCATCGGTTGCAATATCCTCTTGACATAGCGAGACAAGTCCAGAACTCTCGATAAGCTTCAACAGTCTTGTTGCCTTGGGCGAGGTTGCGGAACTCACGCTTCTTCCGGTCCATGACCCCTTGAGGATGAAGCGGCACGGAAAGCAACTTGGAAGTCTGGCGGTGATGAGTGTTCCAAGCTGGCGAAATACGCTGTGGCTGTCCCACCATTGAGCTGCGGGTCCCTTCGGGAAGAAGGAAGCAAAAGTGACATAGCTGGCGGGGGCTACATCAGAGACTCCATCTCATAGGTGATGTCACGGGCCAATCATCGACATCCAGCGGCTGGGTTGAGCTGCGGTACACACTTGGGTTGAGGCGTGAAATCCTGCAGAGTTGTTGTGTTTGGCTGCTGGTTCATATTGGGGCGAGGAAGCGAGCCATCATGTTTTCCATGAATGGCGATTCATCTCAAGCTGTTGGATCATACCAGCCATGTACTCGAGGCGGTGGTGGGAAGTTGCCACCACGACCACGACCAGCTGGTCTAACCATCCTGCTAATATATAACAGGGGTAGTTCAGCATTTGAGAAATTATGCAAAGGACAAGAATCATTCATGATGGAACATGCATAATGAAAGCAGCACGATAGAAACTACATAGTAGTGGGCATATCTTACAAAAGGGATCATGCATAGAGTTCGATACACGAGTTCGATTACATAGACTAAGACATCATAGGCGCACGCATGAGCTCATGGCGAATGCATCTAACACTAACAAGCAAGCCTACATCAATCCCACATGCATCTGCGGAGGTAGCTGTAGCTGAAAGCTGGTAGTGCTGCAGCGGATAGTCCTCCACGTCGGTGACACAGGGGCATGGATACTCAGTGCAGAACCCGGCGTCCAAGTGGCGAAGAGGGCCAAGTCGGGAGAGTAGCCTCCCACCTCGGCCAACCGACACCACAGGGCATCACGGTCTGGCTGGGTAGATCATGAGCAGCAGCAGCTCTGGATCGGACAAAGGGGTGCAGATAGCGTCGAGCACGGTAAAGGTGCTTGACGGGTGATGTACAACTTCGTGGCGAAGAGCTCGGTTAGCTCGATCTAGCCCATCGGCATGCGAACAAAGTTACGATGGTAGAAGGGCTCTCTGGTGACGATGGAGTAGGCAGCAGTGTAGTAACCCTCCTCACCAACATCGAGGCGCGATAGCAATGTGCACGAAGGGGAGGTGTCCAACTCGATACTCTCCACGAAGGCGTGTCGAGTAGCATAAGCAGCATCGTGGACTGCCATATCGATAGTCACCCCAACACCATGTGCGGTGTGCAGCACGATGGTGGAGTCAAACTCGAGAGTAGAGGTGGGCGATAGCTCGGTGCTGCTCTGGTTGAAGTCTGGTACTCCTCAAAGGCGGTGTACTCAGGGTGCCAGCGATAACCGGATAGGTCATCATCTCTGCTAGCACCGCGAGTGATCCGAGCACCAATGGCCGTCGTGTGGCGCACGACCTGCCTCGTGGGTTCCATCTGAAAACAAAGGCGTTTCAAAGGAGTCAATGACAGTGTGGAAATTGATCAAAATACAATTCCAAGAAACAACTATGGCTTTATCCAACTTTGGGGTGAATGTGGTCATGGGATCCTAGTGTTAGTTAGTAAAATCGTTTAACCCGAGTAGAAGAGAGTTCAAAGTCCCAGAGTAAAGGTCGAGGAGTAAAATATCCTAGTACCACCGGATGGCGACGTGGGCCCGTAAGGCACACAGCCAAGTTAGTAAAAGTTTTTGCAATGTCTAGACTCGACTTCAGCCAAGGAGTGTGGAAAGGGGATTCCTACAGGCAGTCGGCTCTGATACCAACTTGTGACGCCCCCGATTTAATCGTACACTAATCATGCACGCAAATGTGTATGATCAAGATTAGGGACTCACGGGAAGATATCACAACACAACTCTAAAACATAAATAAGTCATACAAGCATTATAATACAAGCCAGGGGCCTCGAGGGCTCGAATACAAGTGCTCGATCATAGGCAGTCGTGGAAGCAACAATATCTGATACGGACATAAGTTAAACAAGTTGCCATAAGATGGCTATAACAAAGCGGGATACAGATCGAAGAGGCGCGGGCTCCTGCTGGGATCCTCCTAAACTACTCCTGGTCATCGTCGGTGGGCTGCTGCGTAGTAGTAGGCACCTCCGGTGTAGTAGTCTTCATCGGCGGTGGCGTCGGCTCCTGGGCTCCATCGTGCAGGTTGCGACAATCGAGTATAGATAGGGAAAAGGGAAACAATGCAACCGTGAGTACTCATCCAAAGTACTGCAAGCAAGGAACTACACTACATATGCATGGATATATGTGTAAAGGGCCATATCGGTGGACTATCTTTGCAGAAAGCAGAATAAGAGGGGATAGCTAGTCTTAACGAAGACTAAACCACGGTCACTGTCTTGCAAGCAGTAGAAGAGGACAATCTGAAGTCCTCCAAGTAACATCACATAGCAATAATCCTACCCGCGATCCCTCCTCATATCCACGAGAGAGAGGCGACCACGGTTATGTCGGCACTTGGAAGGGTGTGTTTTATCAAGTATCCGGTTCTAGTTGTCATAAGCTCAAGGTACAACTCCAAGTCGTCCTGTTACGAAGATCACGGCTATTGAATAGATTAACTTCCTGTGAGGGTGCACCAACTTACCCAACACGCTTGATCCCATTTGGCGGACACACTTTCCTAGGTCATGCCCGCCGCGGAAGATCAACACGTCGCAGCCCACCTAGGCACTGTGAGAGAGGCCAACACGCGGTCTAAACCTAAGCTGAGGGGTCTAGGCCCATCGCCCTCGAGCACACCTGACGTTGCGTGGGCGGCGGAAGCAGACCTAGCCTAGTGGCGTTCGGTCCAATCCGTAGCGCGCCGCTCGTCGCCGACGTCTGAAGTGCCCGGCTAATACCACGCGCCGAGTGCCCATATCTTTCCCACGTAGTTGGTTAGTGCGTATAAGCTCAGTAGCCAACTCAGATCAAATACCAAGATCTCGTTAAGCGTGTTAAGTATCCATGAGCGCCCGAACAGGGCCAGGCCCACCTCTCTCCTAGGCGGTCTCAACCTGCCATCGCTCCGCCTCAAAGATCCACTCATGGTGCTCCACCGGCCGACCCGACTTTAGTCTCCACATGTATCATGTATAAAGTATATAGTATATACCTGTGATCACCTCCCAAGTGATCACGGCCCGATAGTATAGCACGGCAGACGGACAAGAATGTAGGGCCACAGATGTAAGTGCTAGCATCCTATACTAAGCATATAGGATTGCAGGTAAAGGTAACTGTGATAGTAACAAGGACGAGGCTATGCAGCGGTATAGGAGTATCTGAAAGCAGTAACATGCTACACTACTCTAATGCAAGCAGTATAGAGAAGAGTAGGCGATATCTGGTGATCAAGGGGGCTTGCTGGTTGCTCGGCAAGAGAAATTAAATCAACACCGTAGTCGAACTGGGCAGCAGCAGCGTCGGTCTCGTAGTCTACCGGAGAGAAGAGGGGGAAGAAACAATGAATACCATGCAAACATGTCACATCCCTAGAATTGCTTGACATTAGTTGCATTAAGGCATTCATGTCATCATGTTAATTTCCATGAAAATTGAAATGGGGATTGTTGAAACCCTAGCACCAATTGAAATCTAATAGGTTCAAATAAAATCATTTTCAATAATCCCAAAATGCCACCGTGAATATGTCATGGTTAATGGATAAAGGTGAAAGCCCTTCCAAAATGATGAACATATCCTATAGGTCATTCTGGATTTTTGAATTAAACCTTACACTATTTGAATTTGGGCATTTGAACACTACAAATAATTTAAATGCTCAAATAATGTTGGAAGTATTTGTAGGCCATAGAAATAATTCATAAAGTGCTGTGAATATTTTCAGGATTTATAAAATTGATTTGGTTTTAAAACTGGATCAAAACAAACTGCATAATAGAAAACAGAAACAAATAGAGAGAGAGAGAAGAGGCCCGGGCCACTTACTTACAGCCTCACTGCGCGCAGCCACCGCCCACTACCTGGTCCGGCCCACCAGTCGCCACCGTCTTCTCCACAGCGCCCGAGGAGGGAGGGGCGTGTGCCCGGCTGACGCAGCTACGCTTGGCGCACGCTTGCAGCTGCTGCCTGCGTCCCGGCCGCTACTGGGCGAGTTCCCGTGCGCCACGCGACCCCTCGACCCTCTCTCTCTCTCTCCGAACCCTCCCTTCCGCTGCTCTCTCTCCTCACATGGCAGAGCCCCACCGTCGCCGCCGCGCTGCTGCCCGTGGCCACCGCCCTCCCTCGCCTCGCCGACATGTCCATGGCCTCCGCCTAGCCCTCTCCTCCCTCCTCACCAAACCCCAGCCTTGGAGCACCCCGAGGCGCCGCCCGCCGTTCCTTCCCCTCTCGGACCCCGCTGATCGCCGCCGCCTCGATTCGCCGTCGCGGGCGTCCCGAGCCCCCGAGCTACCTGCCGCCTCCCGGTGAGCCCGGGTCATTCCCTCATCCCCCCTCGTCTCACGCGCCCACAGCCGCCGCCCATGGCACCCAGCCGCCGTCCGCCATGGCCGGCGAGCTCCGTGCCCCCGAGCGCCTCTGCCTCGCCTGGCAGCTCCGACGTGCTCCCGCTGCCCTCTAGGTGCTGCCTAGCACCTCCGTTCACTCCCCTACGAGCCACGACACCGCGGCCGCCCTTACCCGAGTTCCGGCCGCCGCATAGTTCGTCGCCCGGCGTTGATCGCCGCCCGAGCTCCAACCACCCACCAATAACTTCAGCGCGTCCCAGCTCCCGAGGTGCTCTCCCGGCCCTTTTGGTGGCGGGTGACCAATGCACTTGCTCCGGCCGCGTTGACGTCGCGCGGCGTCAAGCCGCCGATGGCGATGACCTTTGACGGGGGTTTGACCACCCCGGGTCCCTGACATGCGGGCCCCGCCCGGCTTAACTACCCCCTGACCCGCTTACACATGGGCCCCACGCCTTAATTAATCAAGTGTTTATTTTCTGTTAAGATTAGCACTAATCTGGGTGGACCCCACGTGTCAGCATTGACTCCGACAAGTCAGTGTTGACCGGTCCCACATCATCCACCAACCCAGCTCACGAGTCAGCGGCGTGTGGCCCCACACGTCAGTTTGACCTGGACCGCGCCCAGTTGACCCGCTGACGTCACACTGACGTCAGGCTGACGCAGTAATACCCTTTTATGGATTTAATTTAATTCAGTAAATTCCAGAAAATACTCTAAACTTCTAAAATTCATAGAAATTCAACCGTAACTCGGATGGAAATAATTTATATATGAAAAATGATCAGAAAAATATGAAGAATCTGTTTATGCCATGATCATGCATGTTTGAACAAGTTAGCATCACTGAATAGGATGAATCATGATTAGGGTAATTTAAGAAATAGCATTTTGAGTTGGAATTCAACCTTGTTTGAATTCCACTCCAACTAACTTGGGTTATTATTGCATTAGGTAAATTCAGTACCTTAACATGATCATGCATCATATATGTGCATCGCATTGATTGTGCTCTTTCTTGTTTGCGGTAATTGTCCCTCTCGATGAGCGATGTACAAGCGATGATTATTCGATGACACCGATGAAGAACTATTATCTTGAAGTGCCGAGGCAAGCAAAACCCCTTGTTCATTCGATACAATCCCACTCCTCGCTCCTGCTCTATTTTATTGCATTAGGACAACAACGATTCAAGCTGTTACTTGCTGCGATAGCTGAACCCCTTGATCCTTTGCATGACTGTCATTCCACGAGAATTAGATGAAACCCACTAGCATGAGTAGGAGTTGTTTGAGCCCATGTTGTGCCTACTCATTTATGCTTGTTTGTCATGCCTGCTACTGCTTAGAGTTGAGTCGGGTCTGATTCATCGGGAATGAATTGGGATTGTTATGAACATGTCCTATTGTGTGTGAGCTAAGTGTTGAACACGATTTGGTAAAGGTATCGATGAGAGGCCATGTAGGAGTACATGGTGGGTTGTTTCATTGAAGCCGAACTTAAGAACTGAGATCTGTGTTTGTGATCCATGAACTAGCTACCACCACACATTGGGATCCTTAATTGACCCTCTCGGCTTCTTAACCACCCCTGTTCATAGTCCGGGAGTTGCAAGTAGTTTCTGGTGTTTGTAGCATGCTGGGGGCCGCACGCAACGCTGACCTTAGGGGTGGGTTGTGTTGCGGTAGGCACCGTGGCCCGGTGTACCGAAAGTGCCCGTTTGGTATCTCGGGAACCCTGCACATCGTTCGGGGCTGTATGGGAAACCTCGGCGGACTCCTGCGGATGGAACCGAATAGGCGATAAACCTGGACTAGGGACTTGAGTGTTTAGGTAGGCTGTGGCCGACACCCACGTTGGGCTTCCGCTTGAAGGTTGCAGTACATGTCGTGTAAGCGGCGATAAGTGGTGAGCGTGTGTGAAGAGGTATACCCTGCGGGGTTAAATATGATCTATTGAATAGCCGTGTCCACGGAAAAGGACTTGGGTTGCCTATATCAGTTCATAGACAAGTGAAAGTGGATACTCTAAAATGCGCAAGATAAGCGTGAGTGCTATGGATGGCGTTCTCGTAGGGAGGCGGGGCGGGTCCATAGTGGTGTATTGATATGGTGAATATGTGGACTCGTAGTGCCACCTCAAAGAGTTACTTGCAATCGTAGATCGGGATAGCCACCGAGTCAAAGCTGGCTTGCTGCGGTCAAACTCCACCACCCCTTTTGATAATGATGCATATGTAGTTAGTTACGATGTAAGTCTTGCTGAGTACAATTGTACTCACGTTTGCTTATTTTATGTTTTGCAGAGGCGTCGGTCTCACTAGTAGTTCCGCTTGGACTTGACGTTTAGCTTGTTACCTCAGCTACGATCTTGTGCCTCGGCAGATCTCGGTAGATAGTCGCTTCTCGGCCTTCTTCATTTATAGTTATGCGTACTCGAGACATGATTAGCTTCGCTTGTGCTTTGACTTGTATGCTCGAGTGTTGGGTCATGAGACCCATGTTTGTAATATCTCGCTCTTGGAGCCTAATGAATTATATTGAGTCGTAGAGTTATGTTGTGATGCCATGTCGTATTTACACA
Organism: Aegilops longissima; assembly: GCA_021605205.1. Classification (NCBI taxonomy): domain Eukaryota; kingdom Viridiplantae; phylum Streptophyta; class Magnoliopsida; order Poales; family Poaceae; genus Aegilops; species Aegilops longissima. The sequence goes on along the minus strand of CM038677.1, from coordinate 96,831,662 downwards.
TATTGAGCATATTGTGTGTATGTTTGAAATGCTTGGTATGTGTGGGATCCGACAAACTAGTTGTTTATCCTTGGCAGCCTCTCATATGGGGAAATGTAGTCTCGTGCTTACGGCGATAGTAGTCCGCTTCAGCCCGGTTCACGGAGTCCTGCTAGCCCAAGACTACTGCTTGGACACTTGGTGGCGGCATGTGATTCATTTCGTTCCTATATACGTCCCTTGAAATGTCACGCGGTGATACTTGGAGTCCTGCCTAGCTGCTACAGCCGGGATACGGAGTCTGTTAGCCAGTGCTACAGCCCAAGTTCATACGTTGATGACCGACATGCTCGAAGTGTTTCATGTATGCCTGTCCCCATAGGTTAGTGCCGCTTTGGGTTCACGACTAGCCATGTCGGCCCGGGTTCTTTGTCATATGGATGCTAGCGACACTATCATATCGTGAGCCAAAAGACATAAGCGGTCCGGGCCATGGTAAGGCGACACCCGTGGGAATACCGTGCGTGAGGCCGCAAAGTGATATGATGTGTTACCAGCTGGGTCGATGTGACTTAGGATCGGGGTCCTGACAGCGTTGGTATCAGAGCCTGACTGCCTGTAGGATTACCAAGCCAAACTGGTCGAAGTTGTGTCTAGAAATGCTTTAGCTATGTAGGGGAATTGATTGTGGAAGGGAACGTAAGGCTCCTTTTACTCCTTATACCTCATGGCCTTCTGATCTGAGTCATCCTCTTCTCTTCTACGGGGTTTAAGAACTAGGCTTCTCATCTATCTATCAGGATGACGTGTTACTAATCCATAGACCTTTAAGATTGTCGGTTTTAATCCTCAGTTCAGTTCCTACTACTCCTGTATGATAACTGTTGATCCCAGAATCTTGTTATGATGTTGTTGAGTGGTTATGCCACCATTTTCTGCAGGATGTCTCAAATCATTTTGAGCATTTACAGCCGTTATCTGTCCGAGTCATCCAGTGTCTCTAAATAGTCGATGCATTTGCAAATTCTTTCCTTCCGTTCCCGATGATCTTTTGGTCAGAATAAGCACACCAATCGGTCAGTTGAGGTACTTTGTTGCCTCGACATATATGTTGGAACTATTATTATGACCCTAGGTGTTTAGGGAGTTCCCTAGCAAATTAGCAATGTTTTTGTATCCCTAGTGTGATGATTAAGCCATCATTTGAAAGCATCCCGTGATGCCATTTAGTAGTAGGTATTCTACTCCTGGGTTGTTGAACCCGAGATTCATCCTACTTCATGTTGTTAGTATTTGCTAGTGCCTTTAGGATATTAGTACCCTTTGTGATAGCCCTCGAAGTCCGTGGTATTTCCTTCTTCCAAATACTACGAACCGCTTATGGCAGAAGTTTCTTTGAGCCAAAAGATCACAACTAGAGTACTCTTGAGGAGTTCTCCATTCATAATTGTGAATCTGCCAATTCCACCTTTCTGCATGGGTTATCCGGAAGAAATGTTGGGCTTGCTCGACGTACTAATCTGTGCAACCACAACTCAGAAAATTATATGTTCCTTTGAGTTGTTCTCTTAGATGCCTTCTGACCTTCATCTATCAATCGATAGCCAAGGGTATGTGTGCATTTGTGTTCATCGATGCATTCTATCCTTGTGGTCCGTCAAGCCATTCTATTCCAGAATGACTAGGAGAGACAAACTCCAGTACCTTGTCCATTTCTAGGATTGGGTCAAAGTAGTTGTATCCCGCAGATCAAAATGCCAATCCAGCTTTTGTTCTGTTCTACCCTGAAGTATTGCCATCTTATGTCAAGACTGTCATGGGAATTGCACAACCTCTTAGGAATTCTTGATGCAGTGATACTTCTCATCATCATTGTTCATTTCCCGGTTCCGTGTTGATGCAACCGGAAAGCCGACAAGTGAATTGTGATGTGTGAAATCAATACCCCGAGCAACTTGTTGCTTGGTAGTGAATGGACAATATTCTCATTCTTAGCGTGTTGGTTATTAAACCATCATCCTAAGATTGATCGTGCTACCTAGTCCTTACTTCTGGTGCACACTCCGATTGATGAGTTAGGATTGTGCCAAGTCCTCACTCATTTGATCATTTCGTCTTGCCCTGAAAAGCAAGATTGCTCCCGAGCTTAGTAGCATACCGGTGGTTCGTAACTTTCCAAATATCTTCTTGGAAGTGTTAGCGGGTTGTTCCCTGACTGTTATGTTGGGCTCGTGATCAAGTTGGTTTCTTGTGAACCACCCCTTCTCCAAGAATCTGTGTTGGATACCCCTGAGCTAGTCGGTTAAGCTAGACAACAACTTGGAGAGTTGGAAGATAAAAGCTTGTCCAACTTAGTTCGATCCAAAGGGATATTCCTGTGTAGTGTGTGTTGAAGAAAGATGATATCTTCATCGATTGGTCCCTGTGATCAGTTGCTGGATCTATTGTCATATCAACCCTTTGACTTGAGTGTGGGCAATCGTCAAGTCAAATCAGAACCAACGATATGCGTGATGTTGTCTTACTCGTGGTTGATCCCGCGAGCATACACCATTACATCTTTGGTGCGACCAATGCTATCACCGTGTTCACATGATGGTGGAAGTCGGTGATATGGAAATTCCGATGAGTTCTTTGTTGAGCCCATCGGTAGCATTTTGTCTCCCCATGAGTCATGTTGAACATCAACCTAGTGTTGGAAGCTTGTGTAAGCATTTCTTCGTGTTTTGTTCATGAAGCATATGTTTGGATGAAAGTAGTGACTCCCTCTAGTTCATGTGCGTCTGATGTAAGTTGCCGCCATGAACTTGAGAAAGGTTTGTTTTGCTTCCTCTGGAATCATCCCAAGTCAGTCATGCACGCGAAGTATTCTATGGTGCGATAGGTGATCATCTTCATTCCATATGGATTCCATAACACACCAAGCCACCGATTGAATTGTTCAAGGAGAAGGAGTTCCTTCATAACAACTAGTCATGACTTATGATAGGACTTCGTTATCCTCGATGATGGTTCCCAACCGAACTTCGGTAGTGTTTTATTATAAGACTACCATGTGGTCATGCTTGTCTAGGACAACGTGTCCACATGTTTGTATGCAAAACCAGCTCATGTTTTGGAGCTTGCTATCGTAGTTCATATCCGAGAATCTCATAGCGCCATCGCGTCAAATTGTGTTGCAACCCTTCATTTTCAGACATGATGAGTCTGAAATATCCTAACACCAACCAGATCTGAATCTCGAGGCAGATATGATGGTTGGAACAATCGACAGTTGCATTTCGTTCCCAGCTGCACCGTCCTTGTGCTATCTCGCTATAGACTGTTTTCTTAGCAACTCTTGTCGAGTTATCTTCAAAGTGGACTTACCATGGGTCCCCCCACCTTCGATGATAAGAAAATCATCCATTGCGTTGTCTTCAACAAGGTAGTCCACATCATTCATTCTAGTCCGGGCGTACCATTCCTTTGCACTCCACCAAATGATCGCTTGTGATTGCCTTTGGCTGGTATAAAGAGTTCCAATGATCTATGGATCAAAAGTAATTCTTCTTGCCACTTAAGGGAATAGTTCCTTGCGTCACCTTTCTCAAGGTGTCCTGTTACGGGATCATGATAAATATTTCCTCGCCACCTTGACACCATCCACCATCTCCCTAAGCGTGGGATTATTGCCACTAATCAAACCTCGTTGTTGTTCTCCCATCTCTTTCGATGTATTTTGTGCCTCAACTCGAGATGTGTCACCGTCTCAGTCCATGAGTTGATCATGTTTACTTGATCTTCGTGGAGATCGAATCATGTAGGGTTTCCCCTTCTTTCTGTTGTCATGTCGGGTGAAGATCTCGAAGACTTCAAGACCAAGATGATGGAGTAAATCAACATCTTCGAGAGGGCAATTGGATCATGAGATTGTAATAGCTTGTGACCTCCCTTTCCCTCTTACCTCACGTCTTGAATCTCGGGGCGAGATTCTTGTTTAGTGGGGGTGAGTTGTCACATCCCTAGAATTGCTTGACATTAGTTGCATTAAGGCATTCATGTCATCATGTTAATTTCCATGAAAATTGAAATGGGGATTGTTGAAACCCTAGCACCAATTGAAATCTAATAGGTTCAAATAAAATCATTTTCAATAATCCCAAAATGCCCTGTGAATATGTCATGGTTAATGGATAAAGGTGAAAGCCCTTCCAAAAATGATGAACATATCCTATAGGTCATTCCTGGATTTTTGAATTAAACCTTACACTATTTGAATTTGGGCATTTGAACACTACAAATAATTTAAATGCTCAAATAATGTTGGAAGTATTTGTGGGCCATAGAAATAATTCATAAAGTGCCTGTGAATATTTTCAGGATTTATAAAATTGATTTGGTTTTTAAAACTGGATCAAAACAAACTGCATAATAGAAAAACAGAAACAAATAGAGAGAGAGAGAGAAGAGGCCCAGGCCACTTACCTGGCCTCACCTGCGCAGCCACCGGCCCAGCTACCTGGTCCGGCCCACCAGTGCCGCCACCGTCTTCTCCACCGCGCCAGGAGGACGAGGGCGTGTGCCCGGCTGTGGCAGAGACAGCTTGGCAGGCCACGCTTGCCACTGCCTGCTGCGTCCCCGACCTTGTTGGGACGAGTTCCCCGTGCGCCACGCGACCCCCTCGACCCTCTCTCACTCTCTCCCGAACCCTCCCCTTCCGCTGCTCTCTCTCCCTCACGCAACCGAGCCCCCGTCGCCGCCGGGCTGCTGCCGTGGCCTGGCCCTCCTCGCCTCGCCGACATGTCCATGGCCTCCGCCTAGCCCTCTCCTCCTCCTCACCAAACCCCGACGCCGGAGCACCCGAGGCGCCGCCCGCCGTTCCTTCCCTCTCGGACCCTTGATCGCCGCCGCCTCGATTCGCCGTCGCCGGGCGTCCCGAGCCCCGAGCTACCTGCCGCCTCCCGGTGAGCCGGTCATTCCCCTCATCCCCTCTGTCTCACGCGCCTAGCCGCCGCCCCATGGCACCAAGCCGCTTGCCGTCCGCCATGGCCGGCGAGCTCCCGTGCCCCGGCGCCTGCCTCGCCTCTGGCAGCTCCGGCGTGCTCCGCTGCCCTCTAGGTGCTGCCTAGCACCTCCGTTCACTCCCCTACGAGCCACGACACATGGCCGCCCTTACCGAGTTCCGGCCGCCGCATAGTTCGTCGCGGCGTTGATCCCGGCCGCCCTGAGCTCCAACCACCCACCAATAACTTCAGCGCGTCCCCAGCTCCCGTGAGGTGCTCTCCCGCCCTTTTGGTGGCGGGTGATAATGCACTTGCTCGCCCGCGTTCGGCGTCGCGGCGTCAAGCCGCCGATGGCGATGACCTTTGACTGGGGTTTGACCACCGGGTCCACGACATCTGGGCCCGCCCGCTTAACTACCCCTGACCGCTTACATGGGCCCCACGCCTTAATTAATCAAGTGTTTATTTTACTGTTAAGATTAGCACTAACTGGTGGACCCCATGTCAACATTGACTCGACAAGTCGGTGTTGACCGGTCCCACATCATCCACCCAACCCAGCTACGAGTCAGCGACGTGTGGCCCCCACACGTCGGTTTGACCTGGACCGCGCCAGTTGACCGCTGACGTCACTGCGACGTCGGTCGATATGATAATACCCTTTTATGGATTTAATTTAATTCAGTAAATTCGAGAAAATACTCTAAACTTCTAAAATTCATAGAAATTCAACCGTAACTCGGATGGAAATAATTTATATATGAAAATGATCAGAAAAATATGAAGAATCTGTTTATGCCATGATCATGCATGTTTGAACAAGTTAACATCACTGAATAGGATGAATCATGATTAGGGTAATTTAAGAAATAGCATTTTGAGTTGGAATTCAACCTTGTTTGAATTCCACTCCAACTAACAGGTTATTATTGCATTAGGTAAATTCAGTACCTTAACATGATCATGCATCATATATGTGCATTGCATTGATTGTGCTCTTTCTTGTTTGCGGTAATTGTCCCTCTCGATAGGCGATGTACCGAGCGATGATTATTCGATGACACCGATGAAGAACTATTATCTTGAAGTGCCGTGCAAGCAAAACCCCTTGTTCATTCGATACAATCCCACTCCCTCGCTCCTGCTCTATTTTATTGCATTAGGACAACAACGATTCATGTGTTACTTGCTGCGATAGCTGAACCCCTTGATCCTTTGCATGACTGTCATTCCACGATAATTAGATGAAACCCACTAGCATGAGTAGGAGTTGTTTGAGCCCATGTTGTGCCTACTCATTTATGCTTGTTTGTCATGCCGCCTATTGCTTAGAGTTGAGTCGGGTCTGATTCATCGGGAATGAATTGGGATTGTTATGAACATGTCCTATTGTGTGTGAGCTAAGTGTTGAACACGATTTGGTAAAGGTATCGATGAGAGGCCATGTAGGAGTACATGGTGGGTTGTTTCATTGAAGCCGAACTTAAGAACTGAGATCTGTGTTTGTGATCCATGAACTAGCTACCACCACACATTGGGATCCTTAATTGACCCTCTCGGCTTCTTAACCACCCTGTTCATAGTCAGGGAGTTGCAAGTAGTTTCGGTGTTTGTAGCATCTTTGGGGGCATACATAGCGCTGACCTTAGGGGTGGGTTGTGTTGCGGTAGGCACCGTGGCCCGTGTGTGCAGTGCCCGTTTGGTATCTCGGGAACCCGCACACATCGTTCGGGGCTGTATGGGAAACCTCGGCGGACTCCTGCGGATGGAACCGAATAGGCGATAAACCTGGACTAGGGACTTGAGTGTTTAGGTAGGCTGTGGCCGACACCCACGTTGGGCTTCCGCTTGAAGGTTTGCAGTACATGTCGTGTAAAGCAGCGATAAGTGGTGAGCGTGTGTGAAGAAGTACACCCTGCGGGGTTAAATATGATCTATTGAATAGCCGTGTCCACGGAAAAGGACTTCTGGGTTGCCTATATCAGTTCATAGACAAGTGAAAGTGGATACTCTAAAATGCGCAAGATAAGCGTGAGTGCTATGGATGGCGTTCGTAGGGAGGCGGGGCGGGTCCATAGTGGTGTATTGATATGGTGAATATGTGGACTCGTAGCGCCACCTCAAAAGAGTTACTTGCGATCGTAGATCAGGATAGCCACCGAGTCAAAGCTGGCTTGCTGCGGTCAAACTCCACCACCCCTTTTGATAATGATGCATATGTAGTTAGTTCGATGTAAGTCTTGCTGAGTACAATTGTACTCACGTTTGCTTATTTTATGTTTTTGCGAGAGGCGTCGGTCTCACTAGTAGTTCCGCTTGGACTTGACGTTTAGCTTGTTACCTCAGCTACGATCTTGTGCCTCGGCAGATCGGTAGATAGTCGGGCTTCTCGGCCTTCTTCATTTATAGTTATGCGTACTCGGACATGATTAGCTTCCGCTTGTGCTTTGACTTGTATGCTCGAGTGTTGGGTCATGAGACCCTGTTTGTAATATCTCGCTCTTGAGCCTAATGAATTATATTGAGTCGTAGAGTTATGTTGTGATGCCACGTCGTATTTACACATATTGAGCATATTGTGTGTATGTTTGAAATGCTTGGTATGTGTGGGATCCGACAAACTAGTTGTTTATCCTTGGCAGCCTCTCATATGGGGAAATGTAGTCTCGTGCTTACGGCGATAGTAGTCCGCTTCAGCCCGGTTCACGAGTCCTGCTATTGACACTCTGCTTGGACACTTGGTGGCGGCATGTGATTCATTTCGTTCCTATATCATCCCTTGAAATGTCATGCGGTGATACTTGAGTCTGCCTAGCTGCTACAGCCGGGATCGGAGTCCTGTTAGCCAGTGCTACAGCCCAAGTTCATACGTTGATGACCGACATGCTCGAAGTGTTTCATGTATGCCTGTCCCCATAGGTTAGTGCCGCTTTGGGTTCACGACTAGCCATGTCGGCCGGGTTCTTTGTCATATGGATGCTAGCGACACTATCATATCGTGAGCCAAAAAGCATAAGCGGTCCGGGCCATGGTAAAGCGACACCCGTGGGAATACCGTGCGTGAGGCCGCAAAGTGATATGATGTGTTACCAGCTGGGTCGATGTGACTTAGGATCGGGGTCCTGACAAAACATATGCATATCGATGCATGACATGACAAGAAACGATGCTAGGCGTGCCCTAACGTGGTATGAGGTGGTACCGGTTAAGGGGGGAAACATCCGGGAAAATAGTCCCCGTGTTTCGTGTTTTCGGGCAGAGGAGCCGGAGGGGGAAAGTTGCGGGTTCGATAGGTTAGGGGTGTGTGGCGGACGAACGGACTGCGTATCCGGATTCGTCTCAAATCGTTACGAGCAACTTTCATGTTGAAAATATTTTAATCCGAGTTACGGATTAAAAGATATGATTTTCTAAAGATTTTATTAATTTCTGGAATTTAATTAATTAATTAATTAATTCGAAAAATGGATTTATGACATCAGCATGATGTCATCTTGTGACGTCAAGATCGGCAGGTTGACTTAGTCAACCCGGCGAATGTGGGTCCGTTAAATCGGTGATTGTTAGTTAATTGCGATAGTTAATTAGGTTAATTAGCCATTAGGTTAATTAATCTGGATTAATTAAATTAATTATTTACTTAATTAATTAATTAATATTTTAATTATCATTTATTTTTATTTTAACGTTCGGGGGACCTGCGGCGATGGCACTGTGTGCCCAGACAACCGGACCATGGGCCCATCGGCGATGACCCGTGGGTGGCCCAGGTGTGCCACGTTGGCGGTGGCGGCTCAACGCCGATGGCGCCAAACTGTGGCGCAACACGGATCTCGCCGGAAGCGCGTCTGAGGCTCGGGGAGGAGCGGGGTTAGGCTCATTCGAACGAGCTCTCAGCGCCGCGTCCAGTGGTGGCCGTAGAGATCTCATCGGGATCGCGCTACGGGGGTCCTCGAGGTGGGCAAGCGGCACGGGCAGCCACGGCGGGCTGCAATGAGCACGTCCACGTGCTCGGCGAGCAAGGCAACGACGGCAATGACTGCTGCTTGGCGGGCGAGTTCGCCATGGCGCAGTGGCGATAAAGGGGTGGGGCGGCGGCACGGGCTACCCGAGGGCGCCGAGGCGAGGAGGAGCTCCATGAGGGAAGGTCCGGTGAGGAGGTGGCCTCGGCGGCGGGCAGCGTCTTGTGACCACGGCGAGGCTCATGTGATCGCGCCGAGGAAGAGAGGAGGGCAGGCGGAGCGGCCCGGCAAGCGTGGGGAAGGGCCTCGGCCGAGCGGTGGGCGGGGAGGGTCTGTGGTGTGGCCGGAACAGCGACGGAGAGGGATCGATCCCGGGGGATCGGGGAGCGGGGGGGGAAGAGCTCACGGGGGGGGGGGACGCGTAGGGTCTCGGTAGTGCTCGGGGGCGGCCGGGGACGACCGGCGAGGAGGAGGGCGGGAGGCGCGGGCGGCGGCGGGCGGTCCGGCGAGGCGAGGTGGTCGGGCGAATCCGAGGCGACGGGGAGGCAGGCGTCGGCGTGCGGCGTGGGGCGCCTGGCGTCCTTGACGGTCGGGGGGAGGAGGAGGGACGGCGTCGGTGGAAGTGGGGTGCGGCGTCGAGGCGTGAGGATCGGGACCGATCCCGATCTGGATCGATGGGGGAGAAGGGGATCGGGGGGGAGTGGGGGTCGGCTAGGGTTTCGCCCGACCGGGGAGGGGTTATGGGAGTGAGGGGTGGGCGGATGGCCATGGGCTGGCCGGTGGGCCGCTTAGCCCAATGATTGGCGAGGGGGTTTCCTTTTCTCCTTTTGTTTTTATTTTTTCTTTTCTTATTTTTCCTTTTCTGTTTTAATTTATTTAAAATATTGGACACTTTACAAAAATGTGTGCACCCCACCATAACTAACTTTGTAATATTTGACAACCCCCGAACATTTTAGTTTTGATTTTTTTGAAAACTTTTATTGCCATCATAATTTGAATTGAATTTCGAAACCGTTTTGATCTAACCCCGTGGTTAACTACAGTAACAGAGGTGACGTGGCACCATCAACGTGAGATTACTGTAGCATGATTATCCGGGCGTTACATAACTATGGACCGAAGGTCTGTGGTAAACTACTCACGCTTCATCGGAGAGGCAATGGTGTTGATGTAGAAGCCTTCCGTGATCGATTCCCCCTCCGGCAGATTGTCAGAAAAGGCCCCAAGAAGGGATCTCACGGGTACAGAAGGTTGCAGCGGTGGAAAAATGGTTTCGCGGCTCCCCCTGATGTTTATAGGGTATAAGAGTATACATAGATGAAAGAAGTATGTCGGTGGAGCTACGAGGGGCCCACGAGGGTGGGGGGCGCGCCTACCCCCTGGGCGCGCCCTTCAGCCTCGTGGCTTCCTCGTGGAGTTCCAGACTTAAACTCCAAGTCTTCTGGTTTTCTTTCATTCCAAGAAAGATCATCACAAAGGTTTCATTCCGTTTGGACTCTGTTTGGTATTCCTTTTCTGCAAAACTCTAAAATAGGCAAAAAAATTAGAAACTGGCACTGGGCCTCCGGTTAATAGGTTAGTCCAAAAAATAATATAAAAGAGCATATTAAAGCCATTAAACATCCTGAAAGGGCTAGTTATCGACTAGGGTGGGGGGTGAATAGGCGATTTTTATGGAAGTCTTCAAAACATGGGAGTTTCAAAGACAGACAATATAAACAACACTATTCTAATGCAGCGGAAGGTAGACTTCACTAGACAAGCCATAGTCAAGTATTCAATGAAGTGAAAGCATGAAGACTAATAGCAGCTAGGTAGTAAAGATCAGGATGGAAGATAGTATGAAGCCAATCAGAATAGATAGTCACATAGTGAAGTCAAACAGATAATACAAGCAGGCAATGACTTCACGAAGACAAACTATAAGTATAGAGGAGTAAGAGATAGAACATGTGGCTTCAGAAAGACACAGGATTTGTTGGACCAATTCCAGTTGCTGTGACAACTGTACGTATGGTTAGAGAGGCTGAGATTCAACTCAGAAGACCGCGTCTTCACCTTATTGCCCTTGAGCTAAGGACACACAGTCCTCGCCCAATTACTCTGGTAAGTCTTCAAGGTAGACTTTCGAACCTTCACAGACTTTGTTCACCGGCAATCCACAATGGCTCTTGGATGCTCAGAGCGACGCCTAACGGCTGGAGGTTTCCACAGATCCTCAAGTGTAACTAGTCTTGAGATCATGCAGACGAGAAAGACTTGGTGATGCCAAACACTCTTTGGGCTCTGGGTGGTTTGGGCTTTGTCCTGCAAGGATTCTCCCTCAAAAGCTTGGCGGTGGGTTGCTCTCAAGCGACAAAAGCCGTGTACTAACTCTGAGCAGCCACCAATTTATGGTGTAGGGGGTGGGCTATTTATAGCCCTTTGGGCAACCCGACCGGATTTGTCCAAAATGACCCTGGGTCACTAAAGGCTGACACGTGTCATAGCGGTCGATTTCAAACACGCTGGCAGCTTGACTTGGGCTACAAGTAAAGCTGACTTATCCGACAGGATAAGATTTGCTCTCATTGTCTTATTTCGAAGACATAGGATTTAGTTTGAGCATCACTTGATCCTCGACTTGTGTTCACTTGGACCTCATTTAACGGTCACGGTGGTTCCTATTACTCAACAAAGAAGAAAGGAAACAACGAAACAACTAAGTCTTCGCAGTCCATAGTCTTCACTCAATGTCTTGTCATGTCATAGTCTTCAATGTGAATATCTTCACAGACCACCATTGTCTTCACACATTTTTAGGGGTCATCTCCGGTAGGTAAACCGAATCAAGGAGGGACTACTACCTATGTTATCCTGCAATTCTCACAAACACATTAGTCCCTCAACCAGGTTTGTCGTCAATACTCCAAAACCAACTAGGGGTGGCACTAGATGCACTTACAATCTCCCCCTTTTTGGTGATTGATGACAAACTGGTTGAAGTTTTCAACGGGGATAAAAGTATGTGAAATTGTAAGGATTAAGATATTGTCTTCATAGATGGCAAAAAGGCTCCCCCTGAAGATGTGCATATAATTGTTTTGCGTTGGAATGCAAATGCACATGGCAGGTTGTACTTGTGGAGATCTTCTTCACCATATGAAGACAATACATCATGCATGAACGGATACACAGGAATAATGATATGCATAATGAAAAATGGACGTCCGCGGAATGAGTTCATGCGGGATTTATCATCGCATATGCGGAATTTATCATCGCATAACACAGAATAGCAGAAAAAGTAGCAGACGACCATCAAGTTCAAGTGTTATAACTCAAAGAACCAAATGTAGCAAAACAAGAGTTGTAAACACTAGGCAAAAAGTATATCAACCACCCATCAGGACCCGCTTGAAGACTATCAACCTAATGCTTCTCCCTCTTTTGTCAGTAAGGACCAAAAAGGTTTGAACACATAGGCTTTACTCGTTCCCATGAGGAGTAGGTGAAGCAGCAGGGTCGTCGTTGAGGTTTGGTGGTGCAGAAGAACTTGGTGCAGTGTCGACCTTGGCGACGGTGGAGGTGGTGAGGTAGCATCATCTGCTTCATCAAGACTCTGGCATTCACGATTCTTGCGGAGGAGGAGTACTACGACTCTTCAAGAGGCGGGTTCGACGTGTGACAGCATTCACAGGGAGGAGTGGAGTCGAACTTGAATCTCTCAGTGAAGCCATCGTCTTGAAGATCAGCTTCAGCACTTAGCAATGTCAGACTCTTCCAAGACCTCCGACAGGTTTCATGGGTGACAAAGGCATTCTTGGTGGAAAGATTGCGAATGCGATTGACATCCGCCAAGAGGCTTTGCATTTGACGCTTCATCCAGTAGTGATGTTTGTCATGCTTTTGATGCAAGGCCACGAAGCTCACGGTCATTGAGCACGAGGCGCTTAGAGGCCTTGGAGCAATGGTGCTTTCGATGGCTTCGGTCGTGCCTGGCGAGTGTTGCCGGCGGTGGGTAAACACGAAGCAACCTGAATACCTTCAACATCTTGGTAAAAGCTCGACGATCTATATTGTGAAGATATAGTGCTTCCTTGGCAGGCTACGGGTAAATGGCTTCAATGGACATATCAACCTCTGGTAAAAATATGAGATGGTTCTGAGCGGAGGGCTGATAGTCAATGGCGAGTGGAGCTTGATCGGACACATATTCCAAGGAGCATAGAATTTCAGACCAAAATGTCGGACCGGATGCAGACAAGCGGCGAATGAAGAAATCTTGAGTATTGAAGCTTTTGCCATTTAGAATGTAGAAGACCAATGTCTTCATTGCACCTTCAAGCTTTGCTGAGGAGGAATGCCCTTTGATGGGCCATAGAGTTCGCCTAATGATATGATAGATAGTTCGGGGCAGATACTCTATGTCTTCAACAAGGAATTCCTTGGGATACTCAACATCCTTGGGCAGTGGCTTCATCATACTAAGCATCTGGATCATGTTGGGCTCTGGCTTCTGGAAGAGACTCTCCAATGCATCGCGATGAAGCTGACAACCAGGTTCATACTGAGTTCGCTTTGTGTGGAGGCGGTAAGCTCAATGAGATCAAGGGCTTTGGCTTCATGATGAGCGTTTCCGTCATCCACTCAAGGACCCATGTCGTTGTATCCTGTTGTAGCCGCGAATGTGGAGGTTGCATAGAATTGCAGGAGAAGCTCTTCATTCCAATGTTCCTTATCGGTGACAAACTGCGAGAAGGCCGACATCGGGAAAGCGATCTAGGGCTTCTTCTAGGCAGGCGGACCAGCAATGGCTTCAGTGTCCAGACACATATGAGGAAATATGCGTTCCTGATTGTATAGGATACAGGAGTAGTAGCTGCGCTGCTGATAGCTCCAGAACCGATCTGATGATATTCTTGGCTTGGAATATGGGTTCTTGCCAGTATTGAAGAAGGTGTTGTGTGCAATGAAGCCGTTGACATTGAATGAGCCTGGTGCCGATGCAGTTCCTGGGAACCTTGGCAACCTTGGCTTTGGCTTCTGAATCTGAGGCCTGGGCTCCACATGATAGTCAAATTGTGGTCCAGGAGCAGGCGGAGGAACCAGTATAGGCCATCTGACAGGAACAAGCTCGCCTTGGTAGATTGCATGCTCAATATGTGGGGCCTTGGTGGCGGAACAGGAGCAGTGGCATCAGCAGAGGCGTCAGGCTGCACATTCGTTGTAGGAGCAACAGTGGCTTCAAGCACAGTGTTCATTGTAGGCGCCACATTGTCTTCAGCCATGACAACGTCATTGGCATCGAGGTGTTGTTGGTGGCGCCTCGAGTTCTCAACCTCCACTTGAGGAGCTGGAGGGTTGAGCATGAATCGTTCTCCTCGAGAACAACTTCTTGGGTGGTAGGGGGAGTAGCAAAATGCTCTTCTTCTTGTCTTTCTTCGGCTGATGCAGCTGGATTGTCTTCTGCAACATTTTCTTCAAACAAGGGAACCGTCACAGAAGGATTATCTTCAGGGAACACTTGACATGCCACCGAGTCAGTCTGGTTTGAGTCTCCTTCTGTGATGGTGGTCATGGAGACAGAGGGCTTGAGACCTTTGCGAAACCATAGAAACACGGGCGACGCCTTTGGAGAAGGTGTTGTCTCCATGTAATTATCATCATTCTGTGAATTTGGTGGCTTGCGCTGGTGGAGGACGGGGAGTGCTTGGTGAATCTTGACTTGGAGTTGCTGGTTGGGGACGATCAGCCCACGAGGCATCTTGAGAGACTGGCTTCAAAGGACGCCCAATGCTAATGCTCGCTGTTCATGAGAACAGGCGATGATACCGTTGGGCGCTCAATTTGAGGAAGGAGTTCACCATCTTCTACATTGTCGTGAGGACCAATGTCTTCAATCGCGATGGGGTCAACGACTAGAACTTCTTGAGCCTCAGGAGCCTCTGTGGAGCGGACTCATGGACTATCAACCGGCGCTCTTGATTGTTAGGGTCAGGGGTGGCGAAAGCAATGGGTTCAACTATAAGGGACTCTGGGGGAAGCCGATCTCTCTTCTTGGTTTTCTCTTCTTGGGGGTGGTGCATCATCGGTGAGTGCGCTTGATTTTGCACTTTCTAGCTTGACTTCACTTCCTTTGTTTCTGCTGATCTGAAGCCCTTGTGGAGACCTTAGGCTTGAGCTGTCATGCTTGGCTGGGAAGACAATGTGAGTTCTTCCGCCGTGGAGCTCGATCAGGCCACGATATGCTTCTTCTTCCGCTTGGCAGCCATCTTGGGTTCAATGCCGGGGCGCCCAAGAGCCTTGCGCTTTTCAACCGTTGTAAGCTGAACACACTTTGCAGCTAGAGTTTTCATGTGCTCTCTTGAGCCTTTGGCTTCCTCTCATTTCTTCTTGGCGCCTTATTGAGGTCATTGAGCATCACCTTGAATTCTGGACATCAGCCACACTCAGCTTGGCCACATGCTTCTTGAACTGTTCCTTCTCAAAATCAATCTTGTGCTTCAGTTCAACAATTATTTGAGCGAGCCAGCTCGGGAGCAATGGCGCCTTGAAAGGAGACGCTGATGCCAATAGGGAGTTGAAGATTATCAAAGCTGATATCTTGATTGTCGAACCATTCATCAATGAAATTGTGCAAGATGTTCACATCGAAGAGGGGCAGACCATTGAAGATCTCCCCCTCTTGCTTGCTCTTGATCAACTGCTCGAGAGCATCATTGCCAAATTCTTCATCTGAAGACAAATCAATGGCTTCAGATTCGTTCCTCAGAATGGCAGCAGGTGTCAGTGCTTGGTGTGTCATTGAACAGGTTTCTTCTGTGGCTTCTCACGCTTTTTGGAGATGAGAGAGATCTTGAGTTATTCTTTGGGAGCAGGAGGGGCGATGCCAATGGCTTCATTCGCGAAGCTTTTGGAGCAACACATGACTTTGAAGCTTTAGCCTTCTTTTGCTTCTGCGGCTTTGGAGTAGGAGCTGGAGCTTCATCAGTGTCAGCACCATCATCAGAAGGATCCACTTTGGCACCTTGGATAGCAATGTGAGTGATGAGGCCAGAAAGGTTGTAGAAGGGGCCGATCCTGTTCTCATTGGCTTCACGGGTGCCATCGTCCCGAGGTGAGGAAGGACCAGGGTTAAAGTCAAGCCCTAGAGCCTTCTTGTTCTTCGCAGCTGAGTCTTTGGCGAACTGGTAGTTGCGCTTGAACAGATGGTCCTTGTCGGTGTCAAAACCGGCGGATCTCGGGTAGGGGGTCCCCAACTGTGCGTCTAGGCGGATGATAACAGGAGACAAGGGACACGATGTTTTACCCAGGTTCGGGCCCTCTTGATGGAGGTAAAACCCTACGTCCTGCTTGATTAATATTGATGATGTGTGTTACAAGAGTGGATCTACCACGAGATCAAAAAGGCTAAACCCTAGAAGCTAGCCTATGGTATGATTGTTGTCCGTCCTATGGACTAAAGCCATCCGGTTTATATAGACACCGGAGAGGGCTAGGGTTACACAAAGTCGGTTACAAAGGTAGGAGATCTACATATCCGTATCGCCAAGCTTGCCTTCCACGCCAAGGAAAGTCCCATCCGGACATGGGACGAAGTCTTCAATCTTGTATCTTCATAGTCTTGGAGTCCGGCCGATGATGATAGTTCGGCTATCCGGACAATCCCTAGTCCGGAACTCCCTTAGTAGCCCCTGATCCAGGATTCAATGATGACGAGTCCGGCGCGCATGTCGTCTTCGGCATTGCAAGGTGGGTTCTTCCTCCGAACAATTTATAGGAGACTGTGAACAACAGGATAGTGTCCGGCTCTGCAAAAATAAATTCCACATACCACCGTAGAGAGAATAATATTACACAAGATCAATCTGCTGACGTATTCTGTGGCGTGACATCGCACCACTACCAAGACTTTACTCAAATTGTTTTTATTGTTCCATCCATGTAGCATTTAAGCGGTTTCCTTAACACGTCTTGTCGAGCAGAGATCGTGTTCCCCTTATTCAGGATTCCTATCAATACGGACGTGGGTAACCCAACGCGCCATTGATTGTGGCGCTTGGGAGATAAGCGAGTTTTACCGGGCGGTGGGGACACATGTTTTGGCCGCCCATATAAGGGATAAAGATCCAACCCTTTTACCTGCGCCTTCTTCCTCCTTGGCTTATCCATCTCCGTGAACTCGAGCTCCGGCGCCCAAGTCCGCACTTCTCACCTCAACCTTCTCCAACTATGTCCGGAGTGGGAGGCAAGTGGATGGCCTCCTCCGTCACGGAGGGCAGATCGAGCTTCTGTGACGCGGATATTTGTCCAGCAACATCGCGCATCGGCTCCCGGCGAGGGAGGCTCGTCCCCAACCCTAGGCCCCATGAGAGGTAGTATTTCTTCCCCATTTCCTCCATGGACTGGGCTTCCCTTCATCCCTTTGTCAGGGGCTCATGTTCTACTCGGCCTAGATTTCCATGATCGGCCCCAATTTCATCCTCAACATCTCGGCGTTTATAAATGGTATGCGAAACCTTCCTCTACATCCAGCCCACTTGACTTGTGGCTCAAGACCTTGATGTCAAGCCGAAGGTTGTGAAGGGCAGCCAAGTGGAGTCTTGAGGCGCCATGGTGGGCGAGGATGTCCCCGTTACGTGGTGGAGGCACTTTCATGGAAACCATCAAGGGGTGGCAATCGGGTGGTTCTACATCACGAGCAGCGTGACCTTGATTGGGCAGCGGCCCCAATTCAAATCTGGCATCCTACGGCTCACCTCCTGGAAAGAGTGGCGGATTTGAGGGATTCGGAGCTGACCGGACTCAAGCCTGTATCAAAAGCTGGTGGACAAGAAGCTCAAGCTTGTCAGCGTAGTCGAGTCATGCTCATCCGCGGATTCTCCGTGCAAGCGACAGGGCTTCAACATGTGGGAGTTTGATCGGCGCAGCACGGACCTGGCGAGCTCTTGACACTACATACGAAGATGTCGGAAGGTGCTTTGTTCAAGGCGCGAAGCTCCGCATCCGCTACCGAAGATCGCGGATTCCGCTCGCAGCGTCCAGTGAGCGAGGTAAGTGATTTCACCACTTGTTTTCCATAGTTTGGCTCTATGGGATCTAAACTCCCTTTACCTTTGGCAGGAATGGCTGGCGAAGGCGAGCAGACTATCTGTCCAGCCCCATCGCCGGAAGGACCCAGCGGACGCCCGCTTCGCGGGGCTCTGGCTCCGGCACCCGTGGTGCGGAGAAGAAAACCAAGAAAGGCGGCCACGAGGACTCGGAAGAGTTCCGTTTTCAGGTGTTATCGGATGATGAATCCGAGGCCGACTCCTCCACCAAGGTGAGGAGGAGAAGAAAAGCCTCTCCCCGGTGAAGGAGGGAAAAAGGAAGGCCTCCCCAACAAGGGAGGCGAAGATCAGAAGGAAAAACTCTTCCCCGGACTGCTCCATGCGCTTGATGTGACAGCGAGGACTGGCCTCCAAGGGCCAAGCCCTGGCGAGATCGTAAATATCCGGACTCCCGAATAACTTCACGGTTTTTCTTTTGGCACATAATGTCTTTCTAATACCGTATACAACCCTACAGTCCGCCCAAGGATGATCTTCCCGTTTAAATCAGCGGGTCCTTGGGTGCGTCGGATATGGATTCCTTCACTGCCTCCACCCCGTGCAGCAGACGGCCGAGTGGGATCAGGAAGGACCCACCAGGAGGAGGAGGAGCCGGAGGTGTCACTGGACACCCTCCGGACTTTGCACGGACTCAGCCGGAGGCCACGGTGGCTCGAGTCCGGCCGGCGACCCCTTCATAAGAAGGGCAAGATCATGACGC
Organism: Aegilops longissima; assembly: GCA_021605205.1. Lineage (NCBI taxonomy): Eukaryota > Viridiplantae > Streptophyta > Magnoliopsida > Poales > Poaceae > Aegilops > Aegilops longissima. Next base: position 96,812,941 of record CM038677.1, on the reverse strand, counting down.
CCGGCTGCCTCCGTCCAACGGAGGTGCGGAAAATTCTTGGGCGCTCCAGCGCCTCCATCGAAGAAGAACACCACCTGTTATGAGTGCGGTGATTTAGAAGGTTCAGCTCGCCAAGGCGGGCTGACGAAGCACACAATGACCTTCTAACAGACTTTGAGGTAAGAATTTCAATATATGTAAAATGGTACTGCATAGACGGTAGCCCCGATGCTCGGTTCGGTGTTGAAAGAAAAGCGGATGAGGATCTTTAGAAAGATAAATGCAGGAGTCATAAAAATATGTCAATATGGGATTGCAGGTTGTTCCGTGACCTCCGCCCAGACCTGCGGAGCTCAATACTTTGAAGGAAAACCTCGAGTGGTCCGAGAACGAGCTCGGCCATGCCAAGAAGCAGCTCGAGGAAAAAGAAGGTGAGTAATACCTTATGAAAATTGTACCTTACAAAAAAGGATTTGGTTGCAAGAAAAATGACAAGGATAATGTGGGTATTGTAGGGGCCACTAACGAGGTGGCGACCACAGAAGGAGGCGGTGGCAGCGGCCCGAGCGTAATGACACGCTGAGGCTGCAGAGTGAGAGAAGCAGGAGGCGCGGGCAGCGGAGGTACAGCAAGAGCTCCAGGATCTCGTGAAAAAACATGAGAGCTTGGAGCGTGACTCGAAGACTCAAGAGTCTAAGCTTGCAACGGTTCTTGAGAGTGCCAAAGCCGCTAAGGACGAAGCCTACAAGGCCCTCCAGGAGATTGAGGCGGTGAAGAAAATAGCAGCGGGTAAGGCATTTTTCATGCAAAGTAAGCATGTGAGTGTTAATTACCTGTTGCTTACCCGAATTCGGAGCTCTCCGGGGCGTTCGCGAGATCATCCTCATGGCGTGTCCGATGTTGCCGCATTCTCTTGGGCGAGGAGGGAGCTCGGCGGAGATGGTCTTGGTCTCGGTATCTTTGAGGCGGACATCCAGTGCCCTGCGACCAGTGAAGCAGCTGGTCGAGCTCCTAAAACAGCCGAACAGGCCATGAAGGGCCTCATAGTTCATTTGTGGCCTAAGGAGGCCATGCACAGGAGCTACTTCGGCCCTAGTCGGCGGCGGTGATGGATGCGTGCCCGTGGGTAGAAGTCATCAAGCATTCCGCTTGTATTGAGGGTGCCTGTCGGGCCCTTGCCAGCGCAAAGGTGCCTGGGGCAAGATGGATGCCCGAAGCTCGTGACGGACCCGCCACGGAGGGCAAGGAGCATCATGCGCCCGAGATGTATTATAAGAGTGTCTTTGAAGGCGCCAGACTTTGTTGGGTGAGTGCTCCAAAGATGTAATATTTGAGTAGACTCGCATTTTGTTATCTGTGCGTTGAAAACTTAGTTCATATCGCTAAGCAAGCGCTTGTTAATTTAAAATATTACCTTACATGCGGCTGTTTATCAAATCGAGAGATGGCAAGTCGTCGGCTTCAGCCCCATGCCACAGTCTTTGGGGTGTTCGGGATAAACTTGGCGCTCTTGTTCCCATTTTGGGTCCATCTAGGAGGCGCTCAACACAGCGAACACGGCAACCGGACTTATAATGCTTGAACACTCTCACTTAGCCATAGAATTCTATAATTTTAAATTTGGTGAAGCCCCTAGTCTTCGGAAGGCGAATTTGGGCGCTATCACGCCTTGGCGGACAGTATCCGGCTCCTCGCTCTAAGCGGCATAAGTCTTTAAGGACTACTTAAAAAACCTCTCGAACAGCGACCGGCTCTCGCCTCATCATGATGATCAGTTTTAGCTTTCTCCAGGCGTTAACCCAGCTCAAGCTGAGGCGGAATCATGATAGTTCTCCAGTGCTACCTTAGCGATATAGCGGGCGTAAGGTACCAAAACATGGGGCAGGCAAACCAACTATTGACCCAAGACATGATTGGAGCCGATGCATATAGTGCTATAAGTTAAGGTGCCGCACTTGTGAAAGTGTTCGGACTCATCATACCATAATGTGGGAAACATAAGCCCCTAGTGTATATTAGCCGTACCAAAGTGTACAGATGCAACATGCCGTGAATGAACATATGTATGAAAAAGAAATGCAATTATAAGAAAAAAGGTGATGCATTGTTTTATTCAATAAGTGTTGCTACGAATGCAGAACGATACAAATAGTGCGATAAGCAAGGTATGGGACTATTAAACATGTCCCCCGAGGGTAGGCTGCAGATTGGTGTATAAAAATGCTCGTAATGGAGACCACCTGTATATTCGTTGTAGCCTTTATCCTTCCCTGGCTGTTGCATCGTGAGTTCGGGGCCTCGACAAGCGGAGTCACTGTGGGTAAAAAGTAAAAGGTAAAAAGAAAAGAAAAGGAACGACACACTTGAGAGCCTGGTGTGGTTGAGCCGCATTTGGGTTTATCGTGGTCGTGCTCCTCTCCCCATGCCCATGGTATCTTGAGGCGTAAGGGTGTGCGAAGGACCTGCTGACGTTTGCGGGGAGCTGGGGTTGGGGCCGCCGCACTACGTGTGCTCGGGCGTGCCAGGTGGTCTTGTTGTAAGTTACTCGGGCGGCGCTTAGCTGTGCCGGCCGCTTAACGTCCGGACTCGAGAATTGCCTTAGAGGCTGCATTGCACTTCGCGCGAGAGCATTGTATGTTCCTCCGTGCGGAAGAGCGTTCAGTGTTTCCGTTGACCGTGATGACTCCTCGAGGGCTGGCATCTTGAGCTTGAGGTATGCGTAGTGCGGCACGCGTTGAACTTTGCAAGCGATGCGTCCGAGCAAGGCACGATAGCAGCTGCGGAGCGGGACTATGTCGAAGATTAACTCCTCGCCGGAAGTTATCCGGGATCGAAGACCACTTCGATGTAATTGAGCACTGTACAATTGGCTTCTACACGGTATGGCGCCTTTAAAGGTCGTTTTGGTAGGTTTAATCCTTGAGGGTCTATGCCCATTTTGTTCTTTGTATCCTCGTAAAGCAGGTTCAGGCTGCTGCCGCCGTCCATCGGGACTACGGTTAGGTGAAATCCATCGACGATTGGGTCTAAGACCGGTCTGGCGAATCCGCCATGGCGGATCTTTGGTGGGGTGGTCCCTTGGTCAAAAGTGATCGGGCGGGAGGACCATGGATTGAACTTTGGGGCAACTGGCTCCATCGCGTAGACATCCACGAGTGCGCTTCCGCTCCCTTTTGGGTATGTGCGTTGCGTATATCATGTTCACCATCCGCACCTGTGGGGGGAAACACTTCTGTCCTCTATTGTTCGGCGTTTGGTTCTCGTCCTCGTCATTGTTTTCGGCAATTAACTTGCCTGCCTTGAATACCCAACAGTCCTGTTGGTGTGGTTAACTGGCTTTTGAAGTGCGTGTATCGCTGGCGGTCGATATTCGGTCCAAATTGGGCCGGACCGAAGTTGTTCTTTTGAATGGCTTTTCCGCTAACGGTTTAGAGCCTCGAATCCGGCATTGATTACCGTATCCTCAATATTATGCGCCGTTAATCGGCGTTTGTTTTATTACGCGGCCTGCCATTGCGGTCCTTGAAGTCGGACTGCGGAAGTTTTCTTGAGGTTGTTGCTGCGTGCTAGCCAGCTGTCCTCACCCTGCGAAGCGGGTCATGAGTGATGTGAGGGCTGCCATGGATTTGGCTTTTCTGTCCTAGGTGCGGGCAAGCCACTCCTCGCGGATGTTATGCTTGAAGGCCGTGAGGGCCTCCGCATCCGGACAGTCGACGATTTGGTTTTTCTTGGTTAAGAACCGTGTACAGAATTGTCTGGCCGATTCGTTTGGCTGCTGAATTATGTGGCTTAGGTCATCAGCGTCTGGTGGTCGCACATAAGTGCCATGGAAGTTATCAAGGAATGCGGCTTCCAGGTCCTCCCAGCTCCCAATTGACTCTGCTGGCAAGCTGTTGAGCCAATGTCGGGCTGGTCCTTTAAGCTTGATGGGGAGGTATTTGATGGCGTGAAGATCGTCACTGCGGGCCATGTGGATGTGAAGGAGATAGTCTTTGATCCAAACCGCGGGGTCTGTTGTGCCATCATAGGATTCAATATTGACGTGTTAAAACCCTTCGGGGATTTGATGATCCATTACTTAGTCTGTGAAGCATAGTGGGTGTGCGGCGCCTCTGTATTGGGCGATATCACGATGGAGCTCAAAAGAGCTCTGTCTGTTTTGTTCGGCCCGGCCGGACTTACTTTGTCCGGCGCGACGGTTGTCGTCACGTACCGTGGGGCGCCCACGCGATCCATAGATCGATCTTGATTGTCTTGCCTTGTCCTCCAATATATCTCTTGAGTCGGGCGTTCCCCAGTGGCCGTGTGCTTTTGAGCGATGCGAGTGCGGTTCTAGTGAAGGGCCTAGAGGCCTCTCCGTCGCGACCACGGGGTGGTCGGTCAGCCGTATTGTCTCCTGGTGATGCGGGTTCGTAAGCCTCCTCCTTTAATCGGGGAGCAGCTTGCGTTTAGGGTAGCTTTGGAGGCGTTCGAGCTCATGCTCTTGACGCGAGGACTTCAGTCCATCAGCCGGCTAGCAGATCTGATCATCTCTAAGCTGTTGCTGCTTTTCTTGAGGCTGTTCGCCGTGGCCATAAGCCTGCGTCTAAGCGCTCTTGTTCGACGGGATCCTCGAGGCACGGCGAATTCATCGTCGTTGAGGCTTGCCGTCTCCGGAGGGAGGCATATAATCCTCTACCTCTTCTTACGCGCTCTCTCGTGAGGGCTGGCGTCTCCATCCTCTGGGCTGGATCTTGCTTTGGAGTGGATTGTCTTCCGCCTTTGTCCGGTGTATTGTTATCTCGGTTCGAAATCTTCATTCTTGCTGTGGTGGGATTTAGGCGGCTCGCTGGCCTTGGCGCTTGGGCTGTTTCTTGGAGGGTCATCCTCCTCTGTTCCTCGCCATTCCCATCCTTTGGGATATCCACCATGTATATGTCATATGATGAGGTGGCTTTCTAGTGCCCGTAAGGCGCTGGTTCTTGTTCGTCTCGGCATAAATCGTCCATACCGTCGATGTCTTGAATCGTAGTCTAACATGTCGGTTAGATCGTCTCAGCGGCTACCAAGTGGGTGGTGGGTGGGCTTTGAGTTTCTTCGTCGTCCGCATCCCAACTGTCGACCGATCGGCCAAGGCTCTCGATAACGAGAGGTACTTTAGCGAACTCAAGATGTCGCCAAAAGGTGAGAGTTGAAAGATGTCGCTGCGGTGAACTCCATGACCGGCGCCCAATCGGATTCGATCGGAGGCGCGGGAGGTTCAGTCCGGCAAGGAGTCCGACACCTCGAGTCGCGAGCTTTATGAGGACAAGATCGGTGTTGGCTCTATCGCCGTGAGGTTGCAGCCCGGCGGTGTCTAGCCATCCGTCCCGATCTGCATGGCCGGCTCGAATTGAAGATCGGGCGGGTTGATCTTGACCTCCAGTCTTGTCCGGCTGCGAGCTAAATCATGCTCGTCGTGGCGGTCTGCACGCTTCGGCTGTGGCTCGAATCCATCGAGGATCAAGTCCCGCGGATGTCGGCCGTGAAGTTCAAACTTCAAATCTGACCAGACGGCCGGGCGTAGCTTCGATCTACTCGGATGGCCAGCGAATCGGCCCGCGATGCGAAGCCGCCCGAATACGAAGATCTGTCCGGGGAAAAAAGTCTCACCTCGGACTGTGTCGTTGATGATGGTCGAAGAAGCCATCGAGCCTATCAGTGACGACACAGAGGAACTCTCAATGAAAGCACTAATGTCGGTGTCAAAACAGGCGGATCTCGGGTAGGGGGTCCCGAACTATGCGTCTAGGCGGATGGTAACAGGAGACAAGGGACACGATGTTTTACCTAGGTCCGGGCCCTCTTGATGGAGGTAAAACCCTACATCCTGCTTGATTAATATTGATGATGTGTGTTACAAGAGTGGATCTACCACGAGATCAAAGAGGCTAAACCCTAGAAGCTAGCCTATGGTATGATTGTTGTCCGTCCTATGGACTAAAGCCATCCGGTTTATATAGACACCGAAGAGGGCTAGGGTTACACAAAGTCGGTTACAAAGGTAGGAGATCTACATATCCGTATCGCCAAGCTTGCCTTCCACGCCAAGGAAAGTCCCATCCGGACACGGGACGAAGTCTTCAATCTTCTATCTTCATAGTCTTGGAGTCCGGCCGATGATGATAGTTCGGCTATCCGGACACCCCCTAGTCCGGAACTCCCTCAGTCCTCACGGCACCACAACAGAGAAGAAGGATCAGCGTTCTCTGGCTGCGGTCCGCGAATCATGCATGGATAGAATTCTCGTTGGATGGCTTCAGGAAGGGACTGGGGTTGAAGATTTTTGTACACAATCTCTCCCCAGGGTCCCTTGATGGCATTCTTCTCTGCATATTCTTCAGTGACGAAGCGGTATTTGAACCATTCTTCCGCCCAATATCTTCGAATCCACTGGATGCGATTCTTGCGGCCGGTATAGGTTTCCTCAGGTTCTGTTTTGTACAGCTCGTGCAAATCTGGAGGCAAATCCTTGGAAGTGTTACCATGGTGTTGTCTACCTCCCTTTCGTGCTGACTTCACAGTTGCCATGCCGTTTAAACTGAAGGGCTTCAATACGTGCAATGGCTTCAGACGGCTGGTCAAACAAGAACTGGCTTCAGGTGAATTGATGTCACTCTGCAAGAATTCTGCAAACGAATGCAGACTATGAGAACCAAGGGATTCTCCCACGGACATGTACCTGTGACAGCATTAGAGGTGCGAGGGAAGGGGAAGAGGTCATATGCATTCTCAGAAGATTTTGAAGATAAATCAGTTTGAAGACATTGACCTCATAATGCGAAGACATTCACTTATTTGATGAGAGTTGGTTCCAAAGTTGTACAAATCCAAGAATAAGTACAAGTGAGGAATCTAACTTGTAAAGAAGCATAAGTAAATAGACTAGGCAGAATATGAGATGCAGAATGAGATAGATTCAAGTTTGGAGATCTAGAAACCACTTTTGGCAAAATCGGATGAACCTATCAGATCGGAAAGACGGTAAAAAGTAAAATTTAATTACCACACGAAGAACTGCTAGACAGAGCGAAGGAAGAGGCCGAGCAGTTCGATCTCCCGTGCCCTAACTTGGCGACGTAAGACACCTACGGCGACGGCGGAGCGGACGAGGTCCGCAGCCGGCATGAGGATGGCGTCGAAGAAGTCACAGCAGCAAAGCGCTTCGTTGTCAGCGTCGTTGAGAGCTAGCGGAGGCGCTAGGGTTTGCGAGAGGTGGCGAGGAGGAAGAAGAATTTTTGACTGAGACGTGATGGGTATTTATAAGGACAGAGGTGGCACATCGCAATTAGGATAAAGTATTAAAAAAGATATAAATTTTTGTCACATTGACTTCAGCTCACAAGGTCTCAGTGAAGACAATCGACAGTTTTCAATAGAATGCATATGACTTGGACAGATAGAGTTGAGGTAGAAGCATAGATAGGTTAGGGTCCGATCGCCTTCACTTAGTTCAAAAGATTCAACACGAAGTCATATCTATAAGTGAATGCTGTAGAGGACCAAACACAGATAAATATATATATATATATATAGTACTAGTCCAATTCAACCAATTGAAGATAAACTTGAATATAAGCCAAGGATGAACTATGCAAACATAACACCAATAGAAACACTTCAAACAAAAGTTTGGTGGTGGCGTTAGCCACCGTATAGGAAGTATTAGATCCAGACACGACGCACAATTATTGTGGTGCTCCGAAGTCAAATTCCGCATTAATGTATTCACACTTAGAGTGTATGTCTTCATTGATTGAAGATATACATTACTTCGTGTGTTGCACATCTAAGTCATTAAAATTCATAAGTGTTAGGATGTGTGTCCATTCACAGGACATTTGAGGATTCCAAGATATTTAGCTCACACCGCAACTTGCAAAAACTTTTCTCATCCAAGGGCTTTGTGAAGATATCAGCCAACTGTTCTTCTGTCTTGATGTGAATGATATCAATATCTTCCTTCATAACATGATCTCTGAGAAAGTGATGACGAATTTCAATGTGCTTTGTCTTCGAGTGCTGAACTGGGTTGTTGGCAATCTTGATGGCACTCTCGTTATCGCAATAGAGAGGCACATTCTTCAGATGGATACCATAGTCTTTGAGAGTTTGCTTCATCTAGAGAAGCTGAGCACAGCAGGATCTAGCAGCAATGTATTCAGATTCAGCAGTAGAGAGAGATACACAGTTCTGCTTCTTTGAAGACCAACAGACAAGAGATCATCCCAGAAAGTGACATATGCCTGATGTGGACTTGCGATCAACCTTGTCACCAGCATAATCAGCATCTGAGAATCCAACTAGATCAAACTCTGAGCCCTTTGGATACCATAATCCTAGTCTTGGGGTGTAAGCCAAATATCAAAGAATTTGGTTCACAGCTAAGTGATGTGATTCCTTTGGTGCCGCTTGGAATCGGGCACACATGCAAACACTAAGCATTATATCTAGCCTAGATGCACATAAGTAAAGCAAAGAACCAATCATGGAACGATATACCTTTTGATCGAACTCTTTACCATTGTCGTCGGGACCCAAATGACTTTTGGTTGGCATTGGCGTCGTGTATCCTTTGCAGTCTTGCATTCCAAACTTCTTCAGGCAATCTTTGAGGTATTTTTCTTGAGATATGAAGATGTCGTTGCGTTGTTGATGGATTAGGAGACCCAGAAAGAACTTCAGCTCACCCATCATGGACATTTGATATTGCTCTTGCATCATGTGACCAAATTCATCACTGTATTTCTTGTTGGTGCAGCCGAAGATAATGTCATCCACATAGATTTGGCACACAAATAGTTCACCATCATATGTCTTCATGAAGAGTGTAGGATCTAGTGAACCAGGTTTGAAGCCTTTGCTCTTCAGGAAGTCTTTGAGTGTGTCATATCCAGCACGAGGGGCTTGTTTGAGGCCATACAGTGCCTTGTTGAGTTTGTATACCATATCAGGATGTTTTGGATCTTCAAAGCCTGGAGGTTGTGCGACATATACTTCTTCTTCTATCTTTCCATTGAGAAAAGCACTTTTCACATCCATTTGATACAGAAGAATGTTGTGATGATTTGCATAGCCTAGCAGTATGCGAATGGCTTCAAGTCTTGCCACCGGAGCAAATGTTTCATCGAAGTCAATTCCTTCCACTTGAGTGTAACCTTGCGCAACGAGACGATCCTTGTTTCTAACAACTTGACCATGCTCATCTTGCTTTTTGTGATATATCCATTTGGTGCCAATGATATTGTGCTTCCGAGGATCAGGACGCTTGACCAATTCCCACACATTATTCATCTCGAACTGTTGAAGCTCTTCTTGCATAGCTTGAATCCATTCAGGTTCCATGAAGGCTTCATCAACTTTTTTGGGTTTAGTGATTGAGATAGATGCAAAATGCCCACAAAAGTTGGTTAGCTGTGATGCTCTTTGAGTTGCTTTTGAATGAGTGAGTGGACCAGGTGCATTCAAGCTGTCAATTATCTTCTCAATCTGAACTTCATTTGCAACACGAGGATGAGCAGGACGAAGATTTTGCTCTTGCTGATCAATGTCATCATTTGGGGGATTATCTTCAGATTGAGCATTGTCTTCAGGTTGATTAGGTGCAGAAATGACAAGTTCCTCTTCAGATTGATTCTCAGAGGGTATGATATCTCCAATTCCAATCTGCTTGATAGATTCACTTGGAGGTACTTCATCTAGCACATTTGGCAGGTGCTCTCTTTGCGAGCCATTAGTTTCATCGAACCGCACATCCACAGTTTCAACCACTTTATAGTGAAAGAGGTTGAAGACTCTAGGAGTGCGAATCCTTTCCATAACCAAGCATAACACCTTCATGTGCTTTTGGTGCAAATTTTGAAGTTTGATGTGGACCCCTGATCCACCACCTAGCACCAAATACTCTGAAGTAGCTTACATTTGGCTTCTTACCAGTTAGGAGCTCATAGGATGTTTTCTTCAGAAGCTTGTGAAGATAAACGCGGTTGATGATGTGGCAAGCAGTGTCAATGGCTTCAGGCCAGAACTTCCATGGAGTCTTGTACTCATCAAGCATCGTTCGGGCCATCTCAATGAGAGTTCTGTTCTTGCGCTCGGCGATGCCATTCTGCTGAGGTGTATAAGGAGCAGAGAACTCATTTGTGATGCCAAGTGTATCCAGATAGAGGTCGAGGCCAGTGTTCTTGAACTCAGTGCCGTTGTCGCTTCTGATGTGCTTTATCTTTACGTCATAGTTCGTCATGGCATGATTGGCAAAGCGTCTGAAGACATCCTGCACTTCAGTCTTGTAGAGGATTATATGTACCCACGTATATCTAGAGTAATCATCAACAATTACGAAGCCATAGAGGCAAGCAGTAGCATTGAGAGTAGAGTAGTGAGTAGGGCCGAATAGATCCATGTGAAGCAGCTCGAAGGGTTGTGATGTAGTCATGATTGTCTTGAGGATGCTTGGCCTATTCATCTTTCCGACATGAGGTGCCACACAGATGGTCCTTCTTGAACTTGGCGCCTTGATGCCCACGATATGCTTCTTGTTGGCGAGTGTGCAAGTTCTTCATGCCAGCATGCCCTAGCCTTGATGCGAGCCAGCATTCTGAAGCCTTTGCTAGAAGACATACATCCATCTGTGGTCCTGCTGAGAAATCTACCATATATAGATCATCTTTTCGATACCCTTCAAAGATTAGAGACTTGTCAGATGCTATTAGTACAAGGCATCGATATTTTCCAAATAGCACAATCATGTTTAAGTCACAAAGCATTGAGACAGACATTAAGTTGAAACCAAGGGATTCAATACTACTAGAAAAAGGGCTATAGATGGGATTGACACTAATGGCGCACCAGAAAGTTGGTGCGCCATTAGTATATACTAATGGCGCACCACATGCTAATACGCCATTAGAGTTGAAACTACTAATGGCGCACCAGGCATAGGGTGCGCCATTAGTATCAAAATTTTTTTTTGAACTAGTGCGCCTGTCCAAACATACTAATGGCGCATCCTGCTTAAATCGCCATTAGTAGTTGTAACTACTAATGGCGCTTTTGCGAAGGTGCGCCATTAGTATAGAATTTTTTTTGAACTAGTGCGCTTTGTCCAAACATACTAATGGCGCATCCCGTGAAGCGCGCCATTAGTAGTTGTAACTACTAATGGCGCACCATGCAAGTGGTGCGCCATTAGTATCAATTTTATTTGAACTAGTGCTTTGTACAAACATACTAATGGCGCATCCGGATGAAGTGCGCCATTAGTAGTTACAACTACTAATGGCGCACCCGCAAAAGGTGCGCCATTAGTATATTTTTATTTTTGCAAATCTACTAATCGCGCACCGCTTGAGGTGCGCCATTAGTTACCTGGATTACTAATGGCGCATTTAGTGCTGGTGCACCATTAGTAAGTGGGCAGCAACAAGATATTTTGGACATCCTCTCCTACCCACACTCACTTTCTCCCACTTCATTCTCTCCACCTCCTCCTTGTCTCGGGTGCCTCCTCTTTTCACCTCATTTCCACCATAGATTCATTCAAATTAAGTGGTTAAATTACCTTGTTTTAATAGGTAAGTAAGGGGAAGCTATATTTATGTTGTTCTCCCTACAACAATGTGCACATGCACTTTTACGGCCTAGCTAGATCTATGTATGTTCGTGGTGTTGCATATGTTTGTGGTGTTGCATATGTGTTTGTGTTTGGAGGTGTACGGTATTTGAAATCGATAGTTGCCAATATTTTGCGGAATGTTGATTCATTTCCGTTTAGTGAGAATTTTGCATTAAGCATTCTTTTGGTCCTATTTTAGGAAAGTCATGCCAAATTTTTGTTTGGTTCTAAAATATCGTTTTGCTCTACCCATGACGACCATAGTCCATACGATGACCGAAGGCATTGTGAATAGGTTTTGAGGTCCTTGAAGGCGAGATGCTTCAAAAGAACGAGGCGGAGATAAGATGTCCGTGTCGAAGATGCAAGTGAAGAGCCTTATTGCGGACCCGGATTCGGGCAGGTGCGGGACCACCTACTCTTGCGTGGTTTCATGGATGGCTATCGGTGGCAAGGTGATGAAGATGACTCTGAAGTCGTCCATGGGGCGGGCAAGAAATGAGGAAGGGCAGCAAGACAACCACAGCGGCTCGGCGGGCGAGAAGGCGAAGAATCCCGGGAGATGATCACGGCGGTGATCTGTACACGATCATCATGTAGAAGATGCAGGACATGATGATGAGGAAGATGCGGAGCAGGCGACGGGCATGATCATGAAGATGATGATGCGGCGGAGCACACGACGCTGGACCATCGATGGGCTGGGTGCAGGACCCTCATATTCAAGAGCTGCTTCTCAAGCGGGACGGATAACGCCAGAGCTGCCGCCGAGAGAAAGCCAAGATGGATCAACTTGAGTTAGGCGCGGTTACTCCATTGTATGAAGGATGCAGGCCGAGGATACCCGCTGAAAGTAACGCTCATGGCTCGGAGATGAAGGTAAAACACAAAATGACCGGCGCGATGCTTCGGCGAGAACATGTCATTACGCACGACGTCTTCCCAAAGGGAACAAGTGCCCGACCAGTTTGAGGAGGCGAAGAAAATCGTGTGTCCTCTCGATTTACGCGACGTGAAATACCATGTGTGCATGAACAATTGCATCATTTATCGGGACGAGCACGCGAGTCTACCATATGTCCGGTGTCTTGGCGTCACTCGATACAAGAAGAGGAAGAAAGCTCCTCGAAAAGTGGTGTGGTACTTTCCGATCACTCCTCGTCTGCAGCGCTATTTCGCGGACCCTAAGGTAGCAAAGCTCCTGCGTTGGCACGCGGATAGGGAGGAGAAGAAGCGAGAAGATGGCGCAAATGATCCGGAGATAGATAAAAAGACAAGATGCTGAGTCACCCTAAGGATGTGAGCGGTGGCAAGCGTTGAACCGAAGACTCGAATTTGGGAGCGATCCAAGGAACATCGTGATGGCGCGAGCACCGATGGAGTCAATCCGTTTGGCAGCGAGAGAAGCACACATAGCACCTAGCCTGTGTTTGTGTGGATGTACAACCTTCCCCAGGTTGTGCATGAAGAGGAAGTACATTCACATGAGTATGCTAATTGAAGGGCGAAACAACCAGGAGCGACATCAATCAGTATCTGGGGCTGCTGAAAGAGGAGCTTGACACGCTGTGGAAAATGCCAGCCAATCGTGGGACGCCTTGAGAGAAAGAATATTTCCCTATGAGAGCCGCCTTTGCTCATGGCGGTGCCACGACTATCTCGATTACGGATATCTCGTGGGGCAGGTAGTCCACGGATTTTACGGATCGTAAGGTGCATGGATGACTGGCGTATTGCCAGCTAGATAGAGATCCGGGTCTTGAAAACCGTGTTCATGGGACATCGAAGGTGGCTTCGCGACGATGACCCGTGGAGGAAACGCAAGGATCTGTTCGATGGTGAAACCGAACCGAAAACGCCGTGTACGAGGAGCGGCGAGGAAATAGACAAGCTGTTGAAAAATTGGAAAGACTGCCTTGCGCCGAAAGAAGCAAAAGGCGCCGAGCCGGGAAAGAAGCGAAAGGTGCGAGCAGCTGCTGAAGGTATGGAAAGCGAGGTCTGTTTTACGGGACTTGCCGTCTTGGAAGATCCACCGTGTGCCTCACAGCCTTGATGTCATGCATATCACGAAGAGCGTGTGCGAGAGTCTGCTTGGTACCCTGCTCAACATGCCGAGAGGACCAAAGATGGGCGAAAGCAAGGGCAGACCTGAAATCAATGGGCATCAGGCAGGAGCTTCACGCTAATGATGATGATGATGATGATGATGATGAAGCGGGACACATAAAGTCGTCACAAAGGCAAAAGGCCAAGAAGACCGAAATGACTACCCTCCGCGTGCTTCACTCTAAGTCGGGAGGAGATCGAGCAGTTTTCACCTGCCTCCTAGGAGTAAAACTTCCTTACTGTTCTGGCGGGAAGATAAGCAGATACCTAGACCCAGTGAAGTAGAAGTTCAGCGGGATGAAGTCTCACGACATCACGTGCTGATGACGCAGATACTTCCAGTTGCAATCCGTGGGATCATGGACACGCACGTCCGTGAAGCGCTATTTGGCCTATGCAACTTCTTCCACGTCATCTCGGAAGTCGATTGGCGTGAGGCAACTCGAAGGCTACGAGGAAGAGATCGTGGTGATACTATGCGAGCTTGAGATGTACTTCCGCCCGCATTCTTGATGTTATGGTGCATCTGCTGGTCCATATAGTGGAGGATATCATCAACTCGGGCGGCGTTCTGCACAGCATGATGCCGTTCGAAAGGATGAATGGTGTCATCAAAGGATACGTTCGCAACATGTCACGTCGAGAAGGAAGCATAGCCGGGGCTTTTCGATCAAGAGTGCATCTCCTACGCACGAATTATCTAGGCATCGAGAACCCGTTGGTCTGCCCGTCAACGGGAACCTCGGCAGGCTCGCTGGATGGGGTTACCGTGAGGGTCGCCGCGAAATGCATGTCGACCGATGGTCGACTCGCCGAATTTGAAAGAAGCAAACCTAGTCGCGCTACAACACATAGGCGTGGTCGATCCTTGGGTGGTACATCACAAAACCTTTATTAAGAAGGCGTACAATGACCGAGGCCAACAGAGGACGGACGGAGATATACTCAAAGAGCACAACTCATGTTTCACGCGTTGGTTCAAGCGAAGCTTCGTCGTACCCTTTACATGAGGATTCTTCCGCGGAAGAACAACTCATATTCGCCTTGTCACGAGCGCCGAGCACAACGATGACCTATGAGGCGTCACGATATCAATGACTACACATTCTACACGAGGCCAAGGACATGAAGAGCGATGGTTATCGAACTCCGGGGTAACGATGGAATCCTACGGTAACGACAAGGACAGATACTACGGAAGGATCGAGGAGATCTGGGAGCTGAGCTACTGTTGGAGAGAAGGTCCGGATGTTCCGTGTCGAGATGGGCCAAGAACGTCATAAAAGAAGACCGGTATTTCACCACCATGGTTATAGCGAAGCCAAATCCAAGACCCGTGAGCAAAGCGTCACCTTGAAAAATGAGCCATGGGTACTGGCTTCCCAAGTGGACCAATGCTTCTTCATTACCGACCCGCCAAAGCCAGTCGTGTTGTCGTGAGGAGAGGCAAAAGGAAGATCATCGGAATGGATGGAGTAGCCAATGAGCAAGACTTGACAAATACGGCGACCGAGGATCGAACATGGCGATGATGAAGTAGCAGCATACACCACAAGAAGAAGCAGGACCACCCTACCTAAAGGACGTCCGTTCCATAGAAGAACTCCATTTGCGAAAAAGAAGGGCAAGAAGATTGTGAAGAGATAGCTAGCTAAGATCGATTGTATTTAAATCGTAGACTTCATTTCTCGATTGTATATTTTCATGGGCACTTTTTGAACTATCATGAATATTTTTTAATTTCATGGACACTCGATCTCGATCCCCTCCATCTCGATCGCTATCCCACCTCGCCAGACCGGTCCACCGGCCTTGCCACGACCGCCCGCACCCTCGATTCCCCTACTCAACCGCCGCCGCCGACCCCCACACCTCCCTACTCAACCGCCGCCACACGACCCCCGCACCCCGCACCTCCCCGCTCCACCGGCATGCATTCTTGTTTGATGATATTTTTTAAAAAATTTACTGTCTTATAAAAAATATTACTGTTATGATTTAAACAAGTTTGAACATATTTAAACACAAATAAGTATCAAACAACATTTTAAATGCATAAAAAAATAGTGGAGCACAGGAATCGAACCCAGGACCTCTGGTGTGAGAACTAGTTCTTGACCAGTCGAACTAGTAGAGAAGACTTGATGTGTATCAGTCAGGTGGTAGATAACCTGTTGGCTCGGGCAGAAGTAAAAAAAAATACTAATGGCGCACTGGGTGAGGTGCGCCATTATATATATACTTATATGGCGACCGAGGGTGGTGCGCCATTAGTATTGTGCCGCCCTACTTCGTGTCGATCCCTCTCTCCCTCGCCCTCGCCTGCGATCCCTTCCTCTCTCTCTCGGCGACGCCGCCCGCCGCCCTCGACACCGCCCGACACTAGCGCCGCCCGTCCACCACCGTCGCCCGCCGCCCGACACCACCGTCGCCCGCCGCCCTCGCGCCACCCCAACACCAGCGCCGCCCGTCCACACCACCGTCGCCAGCCGCCGCCCGACACCACCTGTCGCCCTGCC
Source organism: Aegilops longissima (assembly GCA_021605205.1). Classification (NCBI taxonomy): domain Eukaryota; kingdom Viridiplantae; phylum Streptophyta; class Magnoliopsida; order Poales; family Poaceae; genus Aegilops; species Aegilops longissima. The sequence goes on along the minus strand of CM038677.1, from coordinate 96,796,705 downwards.
GCCCTCGACGCCGCCCGACACCAGTGCCGCCCGTCCACACCACCGTCGCCAGCGCCGCCCGACACCACCGTCGCCCGCCGCCCTCGGCAGCGCCATCAACCAGGCGATGGGGCGCGACCTTGAACAAGAGGAGAAGGCGGCGCACCCTAAATCCACAGCCGCCGTCGACCTCGTCGATTCAAGCTCGCCGTGCAAGGTATGGCGCTACTTCTTCCCTGCCTCCTCTTGTGCTGATGGCCGATGGATTTGATTCAGATTGGTTCGATAAATTAGGCTAGGGTTTGATGGATTCGGTGATTTGTTCCAAGAACAAGATCGATTCCCCTATCCTGTGATTTAGATTCAATCAATTTGGTTAAGGTGGACATGCTTGTAGAAATCCCCATCTATTTCTTCTTATTAATCCACGAGAGAAACACGTTAGATCCGTGCTATTACTCTGCACTCTGCGATTATGGGTGAAAATCACATTACTTAGTATGTGTGCGGAAGAACATACAGAGGAAGTATATAAACAAGATGCCGGTTTGCTGTAGGCAGCCATGTCCGTGGATTGGGACTATTTACATGTGATTCATTTTGGCATATAGAAGTACTACAAAGCAGGGATGTTGAGGCGGTGCTCTGAAGTCTGAACTTGAACTTACTGTTTAGACATTAGCATGTTGCCATCTGGTTTTTTTTTCTTGTTTGAGCAATGACTATTGGGATTCAGAACTAGAACACTTGAATACTCCTGCAGTTTTTAAACTATAGTTGCACTACAACAGGATACTTGTATTATTGTCGATTGCTCCATGCTAATATTTAACAGGAAAACCACTGCTCGTTTGTTAAATCTGACCGATGCTAATATTTGAATTAACACAAAAGCTGAATGCTTCGACATATTTCGGATGTAGGCATGTTTAAGTATTTGAATAGATTATGCTATCTGCACATGAATATTATTCTTGCCATCCAAATTATAGCTCCATATGTAGTTGTGTGCATAATTCTTATTACTTGATGTTCAAATTGTAGCTCAGCTTGCAATATGTCACAATTGATTTCCGATGAGTTCGAAGATGACACCGTTGACCCAACAGAAATTTTCTCTCTAGAAGATTACTTGGCACAACAGAATTCTCTCAACAACTTTGCTCTGTGTGTGTGTGTGTGTGTGAGAGAGAGAGAGAGGGTGTGTGTGTCTCTGTGTTAGAGAGAGAGAGAGAGAGCAGTGAGTTAGTCGGTTGTTTTCAGCAATTTGGCGCCCTGAGATTTTCTCGCCAAATGGAAGAGAAGTTGTTTCTTGTAAAAAGATCTGCCTGGCACGCTTCAAATATATCGAAATCCGGTATCGATCGAGAGCTAGAATGACACTTGTCACTTTTATTTACTGTATACTAATTGGGTTACATTCCATAAGCAAGCATCTTTTTGCCACAGGTGCTATTAACAGGCTACTTACGTCTCTCATTTTGTTAAGCAGCTTACAGGATTTTCTGCTTGCTTCATAAACATATATTTCATCGAAGGATATCATATATTTATCTATCCATGGTGCTTATTCCTGGTGCATAATAAGTTTTTTGATAGATAGATAGCCATATACTCTATCTGACCTTCAAAACATCATCTGCTTATCCATGGCTCTAGTTAACATGCTACTTACGTCTCTCATTTTGTTAAGCAGCTTACAGGTTTATTACAGCTTGATTCATAAGCATATATTTATCAGTCCAGGGTTCTTATTACTGGTGCATGACAAGTTTGTTTGATAGGTAGATAGATAGATAGGCATAAACCTGCAAAACATCACTTGCTTATCCATGGTTTTAATTAACATGCTACTTATGTCTCCTATTCCTTAAGCGGCTCACAGTTTCTTTTACTGCTTGCATAGGAGTAGATTTTTCGAGACTGTGTATGGGGTTGAGAAGAAATTTAGTTTGCAGTCAGGGTTGTACATTCGTTTTCAACATTTTGTTCTGATGAGAGTCTTGCTTCATATTAACTATAGCTTAGGCGGCGGCTTGGGCCACTTGTTGTATTTATAATCATCATTTGATTAGTGAGTGCGCTCTGAACAGTCCGTTAACCTATCTATGTTCAGGCAATTTGTTCCATGTACAACCATTGATTATGCCTTTGAGGCAGTTAGTTAACCTCTCACCTATGTTCATGTAGGGATATTATTCTTGGAAAAGCCCTTTGTTGGTGACGGAATAGAAAGATAAGAAGGTACCTATCTTGGTCCCAATCTAACAGGGTAGTCCATGGATTCAAACTAGCTAAAGGAGATTCAAAATGCGAACCTTTAGGTTAACAACTCAACACAAACCAATCCACGAAAGCAAAAACTCAACACAAACCAAGTGCATTATTTTTGTGACTGTTTCCATGTTTGCAGAACCAATATTTTGTGCCAACAATCAGTTTACTCCCTCATGCCAACAACCACTCATTTTTCAGTTAACTCCTTACAGTTCAGATCATATTTTGATTGTCAACAATAGTGGACTTTAAGGCTTTCTTAGAGGCAATACTAGTGGATATTAGGCTTTTTACGAGGCAATGATAGTGGAATTTTAGGCTTTTTTGGAGGAGTGTGTTTCATGCTAGCCTACAGTGATAAATTAGTCAGAATTGTGTATGATTGTGTGGATATACAGTCATTGTAATTTTTGGGAGTAATTTTTGGTGTCAAATCACTCAAGCGATAACTGAATTTTCAAACAGAACTTGACACAATACTATTCAGTTAATTTGCTTGGACAGTAGTATGTATGCTCATCACTTTATGTATGGTGTTATGCCTGTTATCTTTGTTCAGTTGACTAATGAAGCACTAGGCTCATCCATGGTACAATTTCACCTGTGAACACTTGAAATTAGTCGGGACATCCGTCTTGATAGATGTAAATTGTGTCCGATGAGGCTTTGAAGCACGGTTTTCCTGTTTCTAACTCTGAATCGATATAAACCATACGGTTGGCATAAGTGGTCTTTTGTATATGTGCTGATGCTTTGTCAATATAAAGCTATAGATGATGTTGTACTTGTGATGATGCTACTTGTGATCTTCTGAAATTACCCATTGGCGACTTCATTACGCGGGGATAATGATATTGCAGGTACCCCGAGAGGCCCTTGAGTTTGCCGGAATGTTGATTAACTTTCGTTCCGGCAAATTCGGGTACTCCATATGTCCTATTTTCAGCAAAGGTCATGCTGAAATTTTCCGTGAATTTTAGCATGACTTTGCTAAAAATAGGACATATGGGGTACTTGTGACTAATGCATGGGCGGGTATCTTAGTAGTTAATTAAGTAGGATCAAGTGCCCCGACGTACTTGTGACTAATGCATGGCTTTTAGGGTGCCTCGGTGTCGATAAAACCGAAATGATGAAAGGTTAGGCTTTTAGGGTGCCTCGGCGTCGAAAAACCCTCAATGATAAAAGCTTAGATTTTAGGATGCCTCGGTGTCGACAAACCCTAAATGATGAGACCATGATCTTGTTCCTTGACAATAACCAACTTTTGACCAAACTTTGTTTCTATTTAGAGAGAAACATGGCCCAACGATGAGGCCGGGGTTGGGCGGCAAGGCATTCAGGAGCTGTCCCGGAGATGGAGGAACAACCTCACTTGTATGAGGACGCCGCCTTCCCACCGATCCACGAGACCACCGATGGTACCGCCGAGGATGACCCCGATGCCACCACCGATGGTGCCGCTGAGGATGCCACCATCGATGATGGCGGCGCCGCACAGATGGCAGCCAACGAAGAGGCAACGGAAGGACGGCGCCCGACCGTGCTCCGCACCCTCAAGGAGGAATTCTTGAAGTGGACTCGGCGGAATCCAACGCGCCGAACAAATAGTCAAGAAATTTTCGCTTCAGCTCGGGTGCATTCTCCGAGTACCGTCTCGATCAACACCGAGAACACGAGGCATCTGACCGAGGGAATTTGCGCAACCTCCTCTTCACGAAGCTGCATGAGCGATACAAGTTCCCGCTGCTTTTGAAAACACAAGCCTCAAAGGAATAAAGTGAACAATGCTGCCCTCACGAAGATGAGCAAGGCCCTGTCTACTTGGAAAAGCAATTTGAAGAGAATGATCGAGAAAGGTGAGAGTTATGAGAAGATCAAGGAGAAAATCCTTCGATCACGAAGATGACTACTAGCGACTTCAAGATCAATTGCTCGAGCACCGCAAACTCGAATCAAGTCAGTGGGGGAAAGAAATGCGGGAGCTGAACTTAGGGGAACACACACTTGGTCCCGGCGGTTACCGAGTGGCGGAGCCTATATGGGACAAGGAGCTTACCCGAAAACAAAGGAGCTTACCACGAATCCGAAGACCAGGGCGCTTGAGGTTGTTCTGGTAAGGAATACCACCCCCGGGGTAATTAGCTCCATATGGTTGCATTCTAATTAATGAAGCCAAATTTCTAAATGGTTCACATTCCTTCCGCAGCGATGAAAGCGATGGCTGGGTCGACTAAGAGCAACCCTTGGGACACCACTCTCAATAGGGCGTTGAATGTAATGAAGAACAAGGATAAGCTCGATGAAGCCGGCGTCGGCTGGTCGTGTGGCGGCAAAGGCTTGTCCACAAAATGGGGTCATACTATACCGCTGGTGTGCGGAAGGAGAAAAGACCAGCTCGGAAAGCGGTAGCGCGAGGTTCAAGAACTCAAGGCACAGGTGGCGCGGATTCGGAGATTGTCCAAGAGCAAGTGCAACAACAACTCGGGCGGCGATCACCACCATTGTGCCTACCTTGATCCGGGGTTGAGTGCGTGGATTGCGGGAGGCCAACAGGCCGCCCGATTCCTAGCTTCACGGCCAGCAACTTCGCAGAATGCGATGGCGGGGCCATTGGTGTCTCCGGCGAGGCGGCATTGGTGTCTCCGACGCCGCACGGAGCTTAATGCACCGGGTGTACGCCGGCGAGCACCTCTGCAGCAAGCAGCCCCTCCGTCAATCGCACGCCCGCCGTTGGCGGTGCCTCGACATTAGCCGAGCTCGGCGCCATCATCACGGTAACTAATTAAGCCTCTCGGTCGAGGAATTCATCTCCTTGCCTTTGATTGGGCATCCCCGGCGCCCTACATGTTTTCGCAGGGCGCCGCCGACGTTCCGTGCACTCTCACGCGCCGTGAACAACGAGTTGGTCGATGTCGCCAAGGGCAAAATCGTTCAACGGGCAACCCTTGTTCCACGGTACCAGATGCCACCCAACTTGTTTAGGGTTCAACTGGTTGGTGCTGCCAGGCTGCGACGAGTTGTTACCTCGATTCAACCCGTCGGGGCGGCGATGATGACGTGATGACCCTCGGCGCTGCTGAGCTGGCCCTGCTTTGGCGAAGAGCCAGATTCGTTTGGGGCGGGGACACCACCCAAAGACAACACCGCCCGGTCGTGCCGCCGCCAAGTCGGCCCCATGGCAAGACCGCATAGCGGTGCGGACATCCCTATGCCACTGGATCCAAACATGCATATGGCATAGGATCAGAACGACGACGACGACGATACATTTGCCAACGTCGATCAGTACTTTGCCGATCATGGGTACGGTGGCGACTTCATGGGGCCTCCTTCTCAAGAACCCAACCCAACAAAAGACGTGCGCGATCTAGCTGGTACCGCGGAGAAGCCAAGTAGCAACATGCATCGTCTGCCATTCAGCTCTCAGGAGACGCCTCCAGCTGCCGACTTCACCGAGCCTCAGATAGGCGAGGTGCGAAATATTATCAGCCCCAACACACTCAAGAAGGCGGTCTGTGAGCAGAACTCGGTCCCATTACAGGAGAAGAAGAAGGCACGCAAAAGAAAGACTAACAAGGGTGCGGGCCAGCGGCACCGATGCGATCCGTGCTCGGGGCGGGCCACCTTCACCGAGGATATCTCGAGGAGGGTGCATGTGGCGGGTAGAGGCGATGCTACCGACAAATATGCTCAATGCTGCAACCGGTGCTATGCGGAGTCTGCATGACGGTGTTCTTTCTTTGGAGAAGCGGCGTCTCGAGAGAAGGATGTGGCATACCGGTTTTCGTGGCCAAGGTGCCAGGGGGCAAGGGCTTTGTGGATAACTCCATCGGGCGTACGATCGTCCTGCGGTTTGATGACATCCATGCTATGTTGAACCTTCATCCGCTCCACTACACCTTCGTTCGGCTATTTTCGCTGAGTATGGAGATGCGGATCATTCGCGACAAGACCCCAGACATCATGATAGTCGACCCCTTCTACATGCGTGCCAAGATCTTGGGCAGCGCTGGGGACCGGCAAGTCGCGAGTTCTTACCTCGAAGGCGTCATTCTGGCAAACCAAGATAAGGATAACTTCCTCGTGCCTTACTTTCCGAGTAAGTCCTCCCTCAACCGCCCGTAACATATGAATTCTTAGATTTCGATCGTTTTCTTTTAACATTCCGTGTTTTCTGCGGTGACACATTGCACGCTCATCCTCCTAAGCCCCAAATATTCCATGGCCATGTATTTCGACCCGGACCGTCGTTGAGCGTAGACTACACAAATGTCAAGAAGGTTCTTGATGATGTTCTCCCTGCCACGCTCAATCTGGAGGCACCTTCACCAGGCCTATTCGTAAGCACGGCAAGCACGTGTTCTCCCAATCTGACGTTCGCTGCGTCAAGCAGCAGCCTGGCGGTCGAAGGGTGCCTACTCGCCATCCATCACATGCGAGGCGATCGTGCGAGACCATCATCAACTTCGCTACCAAGTAAACTCCAAGATTGGGCGCGGCGTGTCGGCAATCCGGGGACGCGGACATCGACAAGAATACTTTCGCATCCAATCGGAGTTTGCAAAATCATCCATCAAGATGTCGCCGTACCTCGGGCAGTTCTACCTCGAAATCAACCGTCCAACGGTGACATCGACACAATGCTACAAATGCAGGATGACAACCTCCTTCTTTCATGACTCCCACGATGAGCGGCGGCTTCATCCACGCTCCGATCCCTTGAGTCGAGTTGTCTAGTTCTGAAACATCGATTGGCTCATGTTGTAATTAAACTTTAATGAACTTGTAGTATGTCTCTTTGGTTTGAGAGTCGTTCAACTTAGATGTAATCGATGCTATTAATGTCTTGCTTTTCTCTTCCGATCGTTCTGTTGCATACTTATATATTGCTTATGTATTGTCGTGAATTGGTACTAACGTTTCGTTTGGCTAGTGCATAGCGATGCCGTCGTATGTCGTGTACAAGGGTAAGGTTCCCGGAGTCTACGACGACTGGGAGGAGTGTCGGAGACAGGTTCACCGATTCAGCGGTAACAGTTACAAAGGGTACACCACTAGGGCCGAGGCGAATCTAGAATCGCCCGCTATCTAGCGGGAGAGGGAGGAGCGTTGGAGGAACCGGATGAAGGCGAGTTTCATCGTGATGATGCTCATCGTGTTGACCGCAGCTCTCTTCTATGTGATGGTAGTTTAGATGATCGATATCGACTTGTAATGTGAAGACAAACTCGCTACTCGCGGTCTCGAGACTTGTAATATAATGTTCTATCTTTGTTCGGTCTTTTCAATTCGGAGACTAATATGATGAATTGTATTGAGACTAATATGATGAATTGTATTCAGAGACTAATCTTCTATTGTATTCGATGAATCTGTTGTTGTTGTGTGCTGTCTATATTTTGTCCAATTATACATTTTGTAACCTGTGCAAAAACAGAAAATTAAAAAAACCTAATATTCATACTAATGGCGCATCACAACACACTGCGCCATTAGTATGTTAAAGGATACTAATGGCGCATCATCGAGCAAAGGCGCCATTAGTATGCCGGGTTACTAATGGCGCATCCTGTTGCCGTGCGCCATTAGTATGCCAAAGCACCTTGGTATACATGGCCCCTCGAGGATATACTAATGGCGCATCTAGTGGTGCGCCATTATTATACCAGATACTAATGGCGCACCGGTGGTGTGCCATTAGTAAAATATACTAATGGCGTGGCACTAATGGCGCACCACTAATGCGCCATTAATGGCCAAATTAGGTGCGCCATTAGTAGGCCTTTCCCTAGTAGTGCAACAAGCATCACTTTATCCATGTGTTTATCCTTTGAGATTGCAACTCTACCTAGACCCAATACCTTGCTTTTACCAGTGTCTAGGAAATGTGATGTGACTTTTGTCTGATGGACGTAAGGTTGAGTCCATGAGAAGACTTCGATCACCAGTCATATGATTAGTGCATCCGTTATCCATAATCCATTCTGAAGCACGAGGTGTCGTAGCCTACAGTGCAGTTATGGGGATAGGCTTCACCAAGAGTATTGTCAAGCATAAACATTTGACGAGCAAGAGGATTATCAAAGCTCAGATAAATATTAGGACTGATAGGATGTTTGGCAAACGATTCAGGAACAAAATACATAGTAAGACCATTTGGGAATTTGATCTTGCGCCCTACAAGATGTTTTAGGTCCCCAGCAATTGCATCAGACGCCTTTGATTTCCGGCTGGAGACCTTTCCCTGCAAAAGAAAGTTAATTCTTCTTAACCACCCACATCTTCAGGGGTGGCTTAGAAGCAATGAGTCTAAGTGCAGCATCTGAGAACTTTGGCTTTGGAGCCCCAGCAAATAGCCTTGCAGGAGAAGAACGATACTCATATGAATAAGCAGAAAAGTTCTTAGTTCTATGAACATAGCGGTTTGAAGACACACGCTCATATTCATAAGTCTGAGTATGGTTTCCCTACAAAACATTGGCATTAGGGTGACTCAGGTGAGTCCTCTGTCTGTATGAATCCTTTGGGTCATATGAAGCCCTTGGTCTGGGATTTGTCTTCTTCCCTGGTGGTGTCATGATGACATTCACAGGAAGATTCTCAAGACAACTTTTGGGAACCCAGATCTTCTTCATAGGTGGCCCATTCCTGCAGTTAGTACCAATATACCTGGCAAACACTTCACCATTCTGATTCTTAAACAATTTATAGTTTGCATCAAAGGATTCATCAACGATAATAGGGTTAGCACAGGTGAAGCCAGATAAGGTGGATGGATCCACTGAAGGTCCCTTCGCAGCAACCCATGTGGTTTTGGGGTACTGCTCAGGCTTCTAGTAGGATCCATCAACATTCATTTTCCTCTCGAACCCAACACCCTCTTTCCTTGGGTTTAGGTTCAGAATCTGCTTTTTGAGGACATCGCACAGTGTTTGATGCCCTTTGAGACTTTTGTACATCCCTGTTTCAAGCAATGTCTTCAACCTAGCATTTTCATCAGCAATAGTAGTGGTATCCTCCGCAGAGGGGTTAGTTACCACATCAGCAATTGAAGATATTGCAACAGTAGCAACAGTAGAACATTCAGCAACAGAAGTAGCATTATCATGCTCAAGGCATTTTAGACAAGGTGGTTCAAATCCTTCCTGAGCGGAACTGATCTGTTGAGCGCGAAGTGACTCATTCTCTTTTTGAAGATCTTCATGAGCTGCTCTCAATTTCTCAAGCTCTTGCTTCCTTGGAAGAAAATCATAGGAGAGCTTTTCGTGAGTGGTTGTGAGCGTTTCATGAGGACTTTCAAGTTCCTGGTACTTAGCATGAAGATTTTTAATGTCTTCAACTAAGGACTGAGAACGGGTCATTTCCGTGTCCAACAGGTCATCGCTTTTGTCTAACAGTTTTGGAATATGTTCCATAGCTTTCTGTTGTTCAGTTGCAATTTTAGCAAGTGTTTTGTAGCTGGGTTTGGATTCACAATCAGAGTCATCTTCACTTGATGTTTGAAAGTAAGCGTCACGTGATTTTACCTTGGCACCACTTGCCATGAAGCAGTAGGTGGGAGGCGAGTCGTCCTCGTCATTATCATCAGTGTTGATGATGGAGCCATTGTCTTCGGTGTTGAAGATGGACTTGGCGACGTAGGAAGTAGCTAGGGCCAGACTCACAACACCCGAGTCAGACTCCCCCTCAAACTCCACCTCCGCGTCCTCTGAAGCAGACTCCTCTTCTGAATCCATCTCCTTGCCAACAAAAGCACGAGCCTTGCCAGATGAGCTCTTCTTGTGTGATGAAGATCTGGAAGAAGACTTGGAAGAAGAATTTGAGGATTTCTTCTTCTTTTTGTCATCAGAATCATATTCTTTGCTCTTTTTCTTCTTCTTCTCATTGTCCCACTGTGGACACTCAGAGATGTAGTGACCAGGTTTCTTGCACTTGTGATAGGTTCTCTTTTTTTGATCATAGGCAGAAGCTTCATCATTTCTTGAGCTGGATCATGAATACTTTCTGAAGCCTTTCTTCTTGGTGAATTTCTGGAACTTCTTCACAAGCATAGCAAGCTCCTTTCGAATGTCTTCAGGATCACCAGAACTGCAGTCAGATTCTTCTTCAGATGAGGAAGCAACAGCCTTTGCCTTCAAAGCTCGAGTTCGGCCATAGTTGGGGCCATATATATCTCATTTCTCAGATAGCTGGTACTCATGTGTGTTGAGCCTCTCAAGTATGTCAGACGGATTGAGAGTCTTGAAATCATGGAGTTCTTGTATCATCAGGGCTAAGGTGTCAAATGAGCTGTCAAGAGATCTCAGTAGTGTCTTCACTATCTCATGCTTTGTGATCTCAGTGGCGCCGAGTGCTTGGAGCTCATTTGTGATATCAGTGAGTTGATCAAATGTGAGCTGGACATTCTCGTTGTCGTGTCTCTTGAAGCGGTTGAAGAGGTAGCAGAGAGTACTGATACCTTGATCTCGCTGGGTTGAGACGCCTTCATTGACCTTGGATAGCCAATCCCAGACTAGCTTCGATGACGTGGTAAGGTGACCACATATGATGTTCTTGGCAGTAGAGTCCAGTTGAATGAACTTCTTGACATCAGTAGGGGTGACACCTTCACCAGTCTTGGGAACGCCGTTCTTGACGACATACCATAGATCGACATCAATGGCTTCAAGATGCGTGCGCATCCTATTCTTCCAGTAGGGATATTCAGTGCCATCGAAGATGGGGCACGCAGCGGAGACTTTGATTATCCCTGCAGTCGACATACCTAAACTCCAGGTGGTTAAACCGAATCACACAGAACAAGGGAGCACCTTGCTCTGATACCAATTGAAAGGGCTAGTTATCGACTAGAGGGGGGTGAATAGGCAAATTTTATGAAAGTCTTCAAAACATGGGAGTTTCGAAGACAGACAATATAAAAAACACTATTCTAATGCAGCGGAAGGTAGACTTCACTAGACAAGCCATAGTCAAGTATTCAATGAAGTGAAAGCATGAAGACTAATAGCAGCTAGGTAGTAAAGATCAGGATGGAAGATAGTATGAAGTCAATCAGAACAGATAGTCACACAGTGAAGTCAAACAGATAATACAAGTAGGCAATGACTTCACAAAGACAAACTATAAGTACGGAGGATTAAGAGATAGAACCAGTGGCTTCGGAAGGACACAGGATTTGTTGGACCAGTTCCAGTTGCTATGACAGCTGTACATCTGGTTTGGGAGGCTGAGATTCAACTTAGAAGACCGCATCTTCACCTTATTCCCCTTGAGCTAAGGACACACAGTCCTCGCCCAATTACTCTGGTAAGTCTTCAAGGTAGACTTCCGAACCTTCACAGACTTTGTTCACCGGCAATCCACAATGGCTCTTGGATGCTAAGAACGCGATGCCTAACCGGCTGGAGGATTCACAGTCCTCAAGTGTAACAAGTCTTCAGATCACGCGGACAGAAAGACTTCAGTGATGCCAAACACTCTTTGGGTTCTGAGTGGTTTGGGCTTTGTCCTCGCAAGGATTCTCTCTCAGAAGCTTCGGCGGTGGGTTGCTCTCAAACGACAAAAGCCTTGTACTAACTCTAAGCAGCCACCAATTTATGGTGTAGGGGGTGGGATATTTATAGCCACTGGGCAACCCGACCGGATTTGTCGGAAATGACCCTGGGTCACTAAGGAACTGACACGTGTTGCAACGGTCAGATATCAAACACACGCGGCAGCTTGACTTGGGCTACAAGTAAAGCTGACTTATCCGACACAAGATAAGATTTTCTCTCATTGTCTTCGCTCGAAGACATAGGATTTGTTTTGAGCATCACTTCACTCACTCTGACTTTGTTCACTTGGACCCCACTTAACAGTGCGGTGGTTCCTATGACTCAATAAAGAAGAAAAGGAAACAACGAAACAACTAAGTCTTCGCGCTCCATAGTCTTCACTCAATTTCTTCTCGTGTCATAGTCTTCAATGTGAATATCTTCACAGAACACCATTGTCTTCAATGTCTTCACACATTTTTAGGGGTCATCTTCGGTAGGTAAACCGAATCAAGGAGGGACTACTACCTGTGTTATCCTGCAATTCTCACAAACACATTAGTCCCTCAACCAGGTTTGTCGTCAATACTCCAAAACCAACTAGGGGTGGCACTTGATGCACTTACACATCCAAAACAGATAATATAATAGCATGGAACAATAAAAAATTATAAATACGTTGGAGACGTATCAAGCATCCCCAAGCTTAATTCCTGCTCGTCCTCGAGTAGGTAAATGATAAAAACAGAATTTTTGATGTGGAATGCTACCTAACATACTTATCAATGTAATTTTCTTTCTTGTGGCATGAATGTTCAGATCCGAAAGATTCAAGACAAATGTTTAAATATTGACATAAAAATAATAATACTTCAAGCATACTAACAAAGTAATCATGTCTTCTCAAAATAACATGGCCAAAGAAAGTTATCCCTACAAAATCATATAGTCTGGCTATGATCTATCTTCATGACACAAAGTATTTAATCATGTACAAGCCCGATGACAAGCCAAGCAATTGTTTCATACTTTTGTTGTTCTCAAACTTTTTCAATCTTCACGCAATACATGAGCGTGAGCCATGGACATATCACTATAGGTGGAATCGAATGGTGGTTGTGGAGAAGACAAAAAAGGAGAAGATAGTCTCACATCAACTAGGTGTATCAATGGGCTATGGAGATGCCCATCAGTAGATACCAATGTGAGTGAGTAGGGATTGCCATGCAATGGATGCACTAGAGCTATAAGTGTATGAAAGGTCAACAAAAGAAACTAAGTGGGTGTGCATCCAACTCGCTTGCTCACGAAGACCTAGGGCAATTCGAGGAAGCCCATCATTGGAATATACAAGCCAAGTTCTATAATGAAAAAATCCCACTAGTATATGAAAGTGACAACATAGGAGACTCTCTATCATGAAGATCATGGTGCTACTTTGAAGCACAAGTGTGGTAAAAGGATAGTAGCATTGTCCCTTCTCTCTTTTTCTCTCATTTTTTCCTTTTGGGCCTTCTCTTTTTTATGGCCTCTTTTTCCCCCTTTTTTTCGTCCAGAGTCTCATCCCGACTTGAGGGGGAATCATAGTCTCCATCATCCTTTCCTCACTAGGATAATGCTCTAATAATGAAGATCATCACACTTTTATTTACTTACAACTAAAGAATTACAACTCAATACTTAGAACAAAATATGACTCTATGTGAATGCCTCTGGCAGTGTATCGGGATGTGCAATGAATCAATGTATGAAAAATTATGAGAGGTGGCTTTGCCACAAATACGATGTCAACTACATGATCATGCAAAGCATTATGACAATGATGGAGCGTGTCATAATAAACGGAACGGTGAAAAGTTGCATGGCAATATATCTCGGAATGGCTATGGAAATGCCATAATAGGTAGGTATGGTGGCTGTTTTGAGGAAGGTATATGGTGGGTGTATGGTACCGGCGAAAGCTGCGCGACACAAGAGAGGCTAGCAATGGTGGAAGGGTGAGAGTGTGTATAATCCATGGAATCAACATTAGTCATAAAGAACTCACATACTTATTGCAAAAATCTATTAGTTATCGAAATGAAGTACTACGCACATGCTCCTAGGGGGATAGTGTCGGTGTCAAAACCGGCGTATCTCGGGTAGGGGGTCCCGATCTGTGCGTCAAGGCTGATGGTAACAGGAAGAAAGGGACACAGATGTTTACCCAGGTTCGGGCCCTCTTGATGGAGGTAAAACCCTACTTCCTGCTTGATTAATATTGATGATATGGGTAGTACAAGAGTAGATCTACCACGAGATCGTAGAGGCTAAACCCTAAGAGCTAGCCTATGATGGTATGATTGTAATTGCGATCGGCCTACTAAGGACCAACCTCTCCGGTTTATATAGACACCAGGGAGGGCTAGGGTTTACATGGAGTCGGTTACAAGGAAGGAAATATAATATACGGATCGCCAAGCTTGCCTTCCACGCCAAGGAAAGTCCCATCCGGACACGGGCCGGAGTCTTGAGTCTTGTATCTTCACGCTTCAATAGTCCGGACGTTGCACACAGTCCGGCTGTCCGGATACCCCCTAATCCAGGACTCCCTCAGTAGCTCCTGAACCAGGCTTCAATGACGATGAGTCCGGCGCGCAGTCTTGTCTTCGGCATTGCAGGGCGGGTTCCTCCTCCGAATACTCCAAGGTAATCATCGAACACTCAAACCGTGTCCGGATCCACAAAATGATGCCACCGTAGAGAGAATGATGTTTCACAAATGCAATCTGCTGACAACTTTTCAGGCAACACGATGTGTCACTACGGTCAGGTCATTACTCGAACCGTCTTTCCACAACCAGCCACAGCGCATATTGCGAGGCGGTTTCCTTGACACGTCTTGTCAAAGCATAGATCGTTCCCCCTCATTACGGGATTCTCATCAGTACGGGTACGGGTAATCCCACCACATCATTAATCGTGGCGCTTGGGAAACAAGCGATTCCCAACGGCCGAGTGGGGAGGCGCACCGCTTTCGTCGTATCTATAAAGGGATAAGATTTCCTCATTTTTACCCACGCCTTCTTCCTTCTCTGCCCACTCTTGCCCCCTCGAGCTCCAGTGCCCAAGCCCAAGTCTCCTCCGCACAACTAGACATGTCCGGAGCAGGAGGCAAGTGGGTGGCGTCCACCGTCAAGGAGAAGCACATCACAGATCTTCGGGCGGCCAGATACTTGGCCGCAGACATAGCGCACCAGCTACCGGATGCTGGGCAGGTCATTCCGACCCTAGGACCCCACGAGAGAGTCGTGTTCGTCACCCACTTCGTCCGTGGACTGGGATTTCCACTCCATCCCTTTGTCCGCGGGCTTATGTTCTACTATGGGCTAGATTTCCATGATCTAGCCCCAATTTCAAATCCTCAACATCATGGGCGTTCATCGTCGCTTGCAGAACTTTCCTCCGCATCTGGCCTCACTTCAGCCTGTGGCTGCAAATCTTCTGTGTGAAGCCGAAGATTATACGCGGCCAACAAGCGGAGTGCAGAGGGGCCATGGTGGGCAAGATGCCTAACGTCACCTGGCCGGACTCGAGACATGCATCAAAAGCATGAAGGACAAGAACATCAAGCTTGTCAATGTGATCCCGGTCATGCTCGTTCACCGGATCCTGCCCTGCCAAAGGAGGGCGGTAAATCTGTGGGAGTTCGTCCCGGCCGAACACCAGACGCTCCGGAAGCTCTAAGGCATGACGCACAAAGGCGCATGGAAAGTGTTTTTCAAGGCCTCCGAAGTACCTCCTCCCTCATCCGAGGACCGCTGACTTCATGCAGCACGGCCCCGAATCCGGTGAGTTTTGGGACCACCACCGGGTTTAGTTTTTTTTTCTTCCAACACATTCATGGGGTAGTTTTAGTATATATATATATATATATATATATATATATATATATATATATATATATATATATATATATATATATATATATATATATATATATATATATATTGCTTCAGGATTATGTGAAGACGGCGGAGCGGATTGACTGTCCAGCTCCGTTGCCGGAAGATCCGGCGGATGCTCTCCTGACGGAGATGCTAGTCCCGACACCGTACAAGGTGCCGGAGAAGAAGGCCGAAAAGAAGGCCCCGGGGACCAGGAAGGGTCTCCGGCGTAAGGTTGCGTCCGAAGCCTCGTCCGAAGACGACAAGGCGGACTCCTCCGACGAAGGGGAGGAGGAAGAAGAAGAACACGCCCCATCCGGGAAGGATGATGGGCCCGGTGAAGCGGGCCAAGGGGCCGGAAAAGGCCCTCGGTGCAAGGCCGTTATTCCTCTGCCATCCGATTACGACGAGACACATTCCTCCCGCGGAGGCGGGGGGAATCAAGAATAAATTCCACCTCCCCGCACTAGGGGGGAGAAGAAGAAAAAGCCGCCTGAGGGGGAGGCAGGCCAAAGAAGGGAAGGTAACCCTTCCGGACTATTCCGCCACGGCCGCTTACAGCGAGGAGGGGTGGCTGCCCCGGGGGAAGCCCCCGGTGTGATCTTAAGTGTCTGCATCCTATCATGGTTTCAATTCATAGTTTTTATACTTATAGTGCCGAACATATATGCAGTCCAGCCAAGGCTCACCCCGAGGAATCCTCCTCCGGGTCCCTGAGAGATTCGGCGATAAATTCGCTCCCGACGGCCACTACCCCTCGACACGCGGATGACATGGAGGTTTTGTCCCGAAGGCTCTCAAAGCAGGGGGAGGTGACTCTGGAGATGCCCCACGGAGGGATTCCAGATGTCGGGCATGCGGGGTTCAAGATCCCCGCGGATCGCGTCAATGAGAACCGCAACAAGGCGAACTCTCGACCGAACACTGCTCCGGAACCCCCAACGGTTCCGGACTTGGGCGGGCAGCCCCCCGTTAGGGAGGGCGAGCCGCCCGTGCCGAGGACTTCCGGTGCATCAACGGCGCCGGATAGCCTGGTGGAAGCGCTCCGAGGCGCCTCCATAGAAGAAGAGCACCATACTCTTATGAGTGCGGTGATTCAAAAGGTTATGTCCGCCAAAAGCGGACTAATCGAAGCCTGCACAAGCCTTCTGACGGGCTTTGAGGTAAGTAAAAAATGTATGAAATTACCACCCGATAGGTAGTAGCCCCTGATACTCTGGTTGGTGTTCTGAAAGAAAAGCCAAACGGAGGGTCAACTATTATCCGCAGGAGTCTAATAATAAGTATTGTTGTGAATAAGCAGGCTGTGCTGCTTGCTGCTGCTGCCCGTACTGGCGAGGTTGCCGAACTGAAGCGGCACCTAGAGTAGGCACAGGGAGAGCTCGTCCTCACGAAGAGGCAGCTCGAAGAGAACAAGGGTAAGTAATTCCCTCTCTTATATGTTTAAGGATAGGCAAAATTGATGAGTCTAACACCTAAGTGTCGTGACCATGTAACAGGGGCCGCCGCCGAGGTGGTGTCCCTAAAGAAGGCGCTGTCCGAGGCCAGAGACAAGGCGGCCTCAGAGTGTAAGGAGCGAGAAAAGCAAAGTGCTAGGGTAGGTGAGGTACAGCAGGAGCTCCAGGACCTCGGCAAGAAATGCGAGTTCGTGGAGTATGATCCGAAGGCGAAGGAGGCCGAGCTTGCGAAGGCCCTTGTGAATTTGAAAGATGCCAAGGCCGAAGCCGAGAAAGCACAGCGGGAGATCCAGGAGGCCAAAAAGATAGCAGCGGGTAAGAAATTCTTTATGCAAAGCAAACATGTGGAGGAGGCGTTTCTTTTACTTACTCGAATACGGAGCTCTCCAGGGGCATTTGCAGATCTGCCACGTAGCATCTCAGACGCTGCGGAGTTCTACCATGCCCAGGAGGGGAGCTCAACGGAGAAGCTGTTCTGGTCCCAGTATGATGGGGCCGATCATCCGATGCCTCTGAGCGACCAACTGAAGCAGTTGATCGAACTCCACAGAGCGGCCGAACTGGCTATGAAGGACTTCATAGTCCGGATGTGGCCTGGTGAGCTCCTGCCTAGTAGCTACTTTGGCCTGATCAAGCAGATGGTGGAAGGCTGCCCGCGGCTTGAAGTGATCAAGCGATCCGTTTGCATCGAAGGTGCCCGCCGAGCCTTTGCCCACGTCAAGGTGCATTGGGACAAGCTGGATGCGGAAAAGCTAGTCAAGGACGGACCGCCGGCGGGCAAGGCACATCGCCATCCCGAGATGTACTACGATGGCGTGATGAAGGGTGCTCGTCTCGTCGCTGATGAGTGTACCAAGGATGCCATTTTTGAATGAGTTCACTTCTGTCATGTTTGTAATTTAAAGACAAAGTTACTTGCGCTATGTAGCGCTTTTGTTATTTAAAATATTACCTTCTGTGCGGCTGTTTATAAAAGCCTGAAAGTAGGCCAGTCGTCGGCTTCCGCCCCCATGTGACTAGCACTGGGATTTTCGTGGAAAACCCGGACAATCTTTATCCAAATGTTTGGTCCCTTAAGGAGGTGTCCGGCACAGCGAACAAGGCAATCGTACTATGCGGCTTTATAACTTTCACTTAGCCATAGAAGTCTACAATTTTAAATTTTGGCGAAGCCCCTAGAATCCGGAAGGCCGAATTGGGGCGCTATACACGCCTAGATCGGACGAAGCCGATTTATCGCCTAAAGCAGAAAATCTTTAAGGATTTTAAAACCTCTCGAATCATGCGACCAGCTCTCGCCACATCATGCCGGTCAGTTTTGGCTTTCTCATCGAGGTGCTCGTCCGGAAGAACCAGGACACAATCGCAGTAGTTCTCCTGCGCTACCTTAGCCGATATAACGGAACGTAAGGCACCAAAACAAGGAGCCGGGCTATCCCAACAAGAGACCCAAGACATGATTCGAGCTGATGCATATAGTGCTATAAGTTCGTGGTGCCGCACTGTTGAAAGTGTTCGGACTTTAGTTGCCATATAGCGGGGCGCCATAAGAAGCCCCTGGCAAACCAGCCGCACCAAGGTGTACGGATGCAATATCGAATAAACATTTATAAGAGAAAAAATGCTCAAATGAGAATAATAAGCTGACGCTATATATAATCTCTCATTGACAAAAAATACGTTTAAGCGTACATTTACAATGGATGCGTTAAGCAAATATAAAATAGGACTATTTGACATGTCCTATCCACGGACAGGCTGTGTTTAGGTAGATAAAGCAGGTACAATGATCGTAAATAGATTCCACCTGGGTATTTTCTTCTGTGCACAACGTCTATTGCCTCCCTGGATGTCTCTTCCCTATAAGTCCGTCAATTCGTCTCTTTTGAGGATGTTGCGGCAATGCGGTGTCCTGAAAGGTAAGAGGGAAAGAGTATGAAAGTATTTGGCGGTTACCCGCACTATTGACTGAGTCGTTGATGCGCCTCCGCCTATGCCCATGGTATTTTAAGTGCGTAATTGTGTGCACGTGGCACGAATGCTGCTTTGATGGGGCTTAAGCGAGGCGGACTGCTAGTCGCGCTCTTGGCGTGCTGATGATCTGTTGCAGGGTGCTCCGGACTCGCTTGACTGTGCTCGAAGTTGTTGTCGCCGGATTGGTTTGTCGGAGAAGGCCGCATTGTACTTCCGCCGCGAGGGCTGCAGTATGTTCTTCTGTTCGTAGGGAGCGGTCCATATTTCCGTTCACCGTTATGACCCAGCGTGGTCCTGGCATCTTGATCTTGAGATATGCGTAGTGTGGTACCGCATTGAATCTGGCGAATGCGGTTTGTCCGAGCAGTGCATGGTAACCACTGCGGAAGGGGACGATATCGAAGATTAACTCTTCGCTTCGGAACTTATCCGGAGATCCAAAGACCACTTCCAATGTTATAGAGCCCGTACAGCGGGCCTCTACTCCGGGAATTACACCTTTAAAGGTGGTTTTAGTGGGCTTGATCCTTGAAGGGTCAATGCCCATTTTGCGCACCGTGTCCTGGTAAAGCAGGTTCAGGCTGCTGGCACCGTCCATAAGGACGCGTGTGAGGTGGAATCCGTCAATGATTGGGTCTAGGACCAATGCGGCCGAGCCGCCGTGACGGATGCTAGTAAGGTGATCCCTACGGTCGAAAGTGATCAGACAAGCTGACCATGGCTTGAATTTGGGGGCGACTGGCTCCATCGCAAAGACGTCCCTTAGCGCCCGCTTACGTTCCCGCTTGGGGATGTGCGTGGCGTAGATCATGTTGACCGTTTTCACCCGGGGCAAAATTTCTTCTGTCCCCCCGTGTTCGAACGTCGGGGCTCCTCGTCATCATCACCGTGAAGCCCCTTGTCCTTGTCTTCGGCGTTTATCTTGCCGGCCAGTTTGAATACCCAACAATCTCTATTGGTGTGGTTGGCTGGCTTGTCCGGGGTGCCATGAATTTGGCACGAGCGCTCCAGTATGCGGTCTAGACTGGACGGTCCCTGATTATTTCTTTTGAACGGCTTCTTCCGCTGACCGGGCATGGATCCACTGAATCCGGAGTTGACTGCCGTGTCTTCAGTGCTGTCGCCGTTGTTCTATCGCTTGTGTCTGTTACGCCGTGGCTTGCCATTATTGTCGCGGCCATCCGAATTGCCAGACTGTGGCGTAGTGCTGCTGCGAGCCAACCAACTGTCCTCGCCCGCGCAAAAGCGGGTCATTAGTGTTGTAAGAGCTGCCATGGACTTGGGTTTTTCCTGGCCGAGGTGTCAAGCGAGCCACTCGTCACGGATATTGTGCTTGAAAGCCGCTAGGGCTTCGGCGTCCGAACAATCAACTATTTGGTTCTTTTTAGTTAGGAACCGAGTCCAGAATTTCCTGGCTGACTCTCTGGGCTGTTGAGTGGTGTGGCTCAAGTCGTCGGCGTCGGGTGGTCGCACATATGTGCCCTGGAAGTTGTCGAGGAATGCGTCTTCTAGGTTTTCCCAACTGCCAATGGAATTTGCTGGCAGGCTGTTTAGCTAGTGCCGAGCTGGCCCTTTGAGCTTAAGGGGGAGATACTTGATGGCGTGTAGATCGTCTCCGCGGGCCATGTGAATGTGGAGAAGGAAATCTTCGATCCATACTGCGGGGTATGTTGTGCCATCGTATGATTCGATGTTTACGGGTTTAAACCCTTCTGGGAATTCATGATCCATTACTTCGTCGGTGAAGCAGAGGGGGTGCACGGCGCCTCTGTGTTGGGCTATGTGGCTACGCAAGTCAAATTGCTCTGGGTGGCTATATTCGGCCCGGCCGGACTTGTTGAAGGTGTGTCCAGCATGATGGTCCTCGTCTCGTACCAAGGCGCGCCCCTGCGATCCGTAGATCGATCTTGGCTGTCCCTTTTTGTTGCCTCGGGCCGTAGTATGTTGGCGTGGGGGTGTTGGCTGGTATGCGGACTGGTATGCCATTTTATCCCGGCCACGAGGTGGCCGGTCAGCCGTATGGTGCTCGAGTCCGTATTCCTCGGCTGCCAGGACTTCCGTCCATCTATCTGTGAGCAGATCTTGATCAGCTTGGAGTTGCCGCTGTTTCTTTTTCAGGCTCCTCGCAGTGGCTATAAGCCGACGCTTGAAGCGCCTCTGCTCGGGATCCTCGAGCACGCCAACTCGCTCGTCGCCGAGGCTAATCTCGTCTTCGGAGGGGGGCATGTAGCTGTCCTCCTCCGGGTATTTGTCTGTCGCCTGTTCTTCTGGGCTGACCTGCTCATCCTCCTATTCGGCTTGCTCGAAGGCGGGTTGATCAGGGTTGTATTCTTCTTCGGCACCATTCGGATTGTTTTCGTCTCCTGGGCCGGTATTGGTGTGGCGGGGCTTGGAGTGGCGCCGACGACGCCCATTCTTTGCTTTTTTCCCTGAGGTTTTATCCTCCGTTCCCTCATCGCCATTTGTTTCCTTCGGAGTATCCACCATATATATATATATCATAAGAAGATGTGGTTGTCCACCGCCCAGTGAGCGGTGGTTCATGTTCTTCTCCTGCATCGTCGTCCATACCATCGATGTCTTCGGAGTCGAAGTTCAGTACCTTAGTTAAGTCATTGACCGTGGCAATGAAGTGGGTGGTGGGTGGGCAACGAATTCCTTCGTCGTCTGCCTCCCACTCGAGCCGGACATAGTTCGGCGAAGAGCCTCCTGACAAAGAGAGAGACTTTAATGAGTCCAGCATGTCGCCGAAAGGTGAGTGCTGGAAGATTTCCATAGCGGTGAACTCCATTACTGGAGCCCATCCTGACCCGACGACCTCGGGAGTGTGCGGACTGGAACCAACGTCCGGATACGAATCTGGGGGTTCGGAGTCACAGGCCACCGCAGAGGTAAAACCCATGTTCGGCTCCACCGCCGATGAGTGTGCGACCTAGGCGGCGGGGTCCATCCCTCCGTCCTTAGGCAGCGCAGCCTGCTCCGGATCTAGGTCCGGAGATACTACGGGGGCGATGCCCCGAGCTTCGTCCAACGACAGGTCTAAGCCGTGCTCGTCGCGACTGTCCGGTGCTCCTGGCCTAGGCCCAAATCCATCGAAGATCAAGTCTCCGCGGATGTCCGCCGTGTAGTTCAGGTTTCCGAACCTGACCGTGGCTGGGGCGAGCTGCCGATTCGCTTCCAGATGGCTAAGCGAGTTGGCGCAGCATGCGCGGCCACCGAACACGAAAATCTGTCCGGGGAAGTCTCGCCCTAGACAGCGCCGTTGATGATGATCGAAGGAGCCATCGAGCTCGACGGCGACGACACAGAGGAACTCTCAATGACAGCACCAATGTCGAATGTCAAAACCTGCGGATCTCGGGTAGGGGTCCCGATCATGCGCCAAGGCTGATGGTAGATGAAGCAAGGGACACAGATGTTTACCAAGGTTCGGGCCATCTCGATGGAGGTAAAACCCTACTTCCTGCTTGATTAATATTGATGATATGGGTAGTACAAGAGTAGATCTACCACGAGATCGTAGAGGCTAAACCCTAAGAGCTAGCCTATGATGGTATGATTGTAATTGCGATCGGCCTACTAAGGACTAACCTCTCCGGTTTATATAGACATTGGAGAGGGCTAGGGTTTACATGGAGTCGGTTACAAGGAAGGAAATATAATATCTGGATCGCCAAGCTTGCCTTCCACGCCAAGGAATGTCCCATCCGGACACGGGCCGAAGTCTTGAGTCTTGTATCTTCACGCTTCAATAGTCCGGACGTTGCACACAGTCTGGCTGTCCGGATACCCCCTAATCCAGGACTCCCTCAGATAGATTGGTAGGAAAAGACCATCGCTCGTCCCCGACCGCCACTCATAAGGAAGACAATCAATAAATAAATCATGCTCCGACTTCATCACATAACGGTTCACCATACGTGCATGCTACGGGAATCACAAACTTCAACACAAGTATCTCTCAAATTCACAACTACTCTACTAGCATTACTCTAATATCACCATCCTCATATCTGAAAACAATCATCAAGCATCAAACTTCTCATAGTATTCAACACACTTTCTATGAAAGTTTTTATTATACCCATCTTCGATGCTATCATATTAGGACTAATTTTATAACCAAAGCAAATTACCATGCTGTTCTAAAAGACTCTCAAAATAATATAAGTGAAGCATGATAGATCAATAATTTCTATAAAATAAAACCACCACCGTGCTCTAAAAAGATATAAGTGAAGTACTAGAGCAAAATTATCTAGCTCAAAAGATATAAGTGAAGCAATAGAGTATTCTAATAAATTCCGATTCATGTGTGTCTCTCTCAAAAGGTGTGTACAACAAGGATGATTGTGGTAAACTAAAAAGCAAAGACTCAAATCAGACAAGACGCTCCAAGCAAAACACATATCATCCGGTGAATAAAAATATAGCCTCAAGTAAAGTTACTGATAGACGAAGACGAAAGAGGGGATGCCTTCCAGGGCATCCCCAAGCTTAGGATTTTGGTTGTCCTTGAATTTTACCTTGGGGTGCCTTGGGCATCCCCAAGCTTAGGCTCTTGCCACTCCTTATTCCAAAATCCATCAAATCTTTACCCAAAAACTTGAAAACTTCACAACACAAAACTTCAACAGAAAATCTCATGAGCTCCGTTAGTACAAGAAAATAAACCACCACTTTAAGGTAACTCATTATTTATTTATATTGGTGTTAAACCTACTGTATTCCAACTTCTTTGTGGTTCATACCCCCCGATACTACTCATAGATTCATCAAAATAAGCAAACAACATACGAAAAACAGAATCTGTCAAAAATAGAACAGTCTATAGCAATCTATATCATTCGAATACTTCTCTAACTCCAAAAATTCCTAAATAAATTGGTGGACGTGAGGAAATTTTCTATTAATCATCTGCAAAAAAATCAACCTAAAAGCACTCTTCAGTAAAAAAATGACATCTAATCTCGTGAGCGCAAAAGTTTCTGTTTTTTACAGCAAGATCGCAAAGACTTCACCCAAGTCTTCCCAAAGGTTCTACTTGGCACAAACACTAATTAAAACAATAAAACCTCATCTAAACATAAGCTAGATGAATTATTTAATACTAAACAGGAGTAAAAAGCAAAGAACAAAAGTAAATTGGGTGGCCTCCCAACAAGCGCTATTGTTAAACGCCCCTAGCTAGCATTGATAATTTTAATGATGCTCACATCAAAGAAAAGAATTAAAGCACAAAGAGAGCATCATAGAACACGTGATAAACACATCTAAGTCTAACATACTTCCTATGCATAGACATTTTATAAGAAAACAAATTATCATAGCCCGCAAAAATTAGCATATGCAAGAAAGAAGAAAGAGACGATAGCAATCTCAACATGACGAGACGTAATTTGTTAAGATAAAAATTTCTACAACCATATTTTCCTCTCTCATAATAATTACATGTAGGATCATAGGAAAATTCAACAAAATAGCTATCACATAACATATTCTCAACACGATCCACATGCATGCGAAGATGACACTCTTCGAAAATAGTGGGATTATCATTAACTAAAGTCATGACCTCTCCAAACCCACTTTTGTCAAAAATACCATAAGATTGAACATTCTCCTAATATGTGGGATCTAAAGTTGACACTATTCCAAACCCACTTTTAATATTATTGGAAACACTATTATCAATCTCATATTCATCATGGGGCTTAAATAAATTTTCAAGATCATAAGAAGAATCACCCCAATCATGATCATTGCAACAAGTAGTAGATATAGGAAAACTAGCATCCCCAAGCTTAGGGTTTTGCATATTATTAGCACAATTGACATCAAGAGAATTTATAGTAAAATCATTTATTCAAGGAGCTATCGTGAATCTCTTCATAAATTTCTTCATCACAATTTTTAGATTCACGAATTTCAAGCAAAACCTCATAAAGATAATTTATTGCACTCAAATCACTAGAAATTGGTTCATCATAATTAGATCTCTTAAAAAATATTAGCAAGGGGATGAGGATCCATAAACCTTTAGCAAGCGAAGATGCAAGCAAAAAGAAGGCACATGGTAACACAAGATTGAACGAAAGGAGGGCGAAGAAAAGGCAAAGGTTTTCGAAAATCATTTTAGAAGTGGGGGAGAGGAAAACGAGAGGCAAATAATGTAATGCGAGGGAGAAGAGTTTCTGATGGGTACTTGGTATGTCTTGACTAGGCGTAGATCTCCCCGGCAACGGCGCCAGAAATCCATCTTGCTACCTCTTGAGCATGCGTTGGTTTTCCCTTGAAGAGGAAAGGGTGATGCAGCAAGGTAGCGTAAGTATTTCCCTAAGTTATGAGAATCAAGGTATCAATCGAGTAGGAGACAACGCACAAGTCACCTAGTACCTGCACAAACAATCAAGAACCTTGCAACCAATGCGATAAAGGGGTTGTCAATCCCTTCACGGTCACTCGCAAAAGTGAGATCTAATAGAGATAGTAAAGTAAATATTTTTGGTATTTTTTTTGTATAGATTGGAAAGTAAAGATTGCAAAATAGTAAACAAGATGCAATGTAAAGAGATGCAATATAATAAGAAAGAGACCCGAGGGCCATAGGTTTCTCTAGTGGCTTCTCTCAAGATAGCATGTATTATGGTGGGTGAACAAATTACTGCCAATCAATTGATAGAAGAGCGCATAGTTATGAAGATATCTAAGGTAATGGTCATGAATATAGGCATCACATCCGTGTCAAGTAGACCTAAACAATTCTGCATCTAGTACTATTACTCCACACATTGACCGCAATCTAGCATGCATGTAGAGTATTAAGTTCATAAGAATGGAGTAACGCATTAAGCAAGATGACATGATGTAGAGGGATAAACTCAAGCAATATGATATAAAACCCATCTTTTTATCCTCGATGGCAACAATACAATACGTGCCTTGCTGCCCGTACTGTCACTGGGAAAGGACACCGCAAGATTGAACCCAAAACTAAGCACTTCTCCCATAGCAAGAAAGATCAATCTAGTAGGCCAAACCAAACCGACAATTCGAAGAGACTTGCAAAGATATCAAGTCATGCATATAAGAATTCAGAGAAGAACCAAATAATATTCATAGATAATCTTGTTCATAAATCCACAATTCATCGGATCTCGGCAAACACACCGCAAAAGAGTATTACATCGAATAGATCTCCAAAAACATCGAGGCGAACTTCGTATTGAGAATCAAAGACAGAGAAGAAGCCATCTAGCTAATAACTATGGACCCGAAGTACTATGGTAAACTACTCATGCTTCATCGGAGAGGCAATGGTGTTGATGTAGAAGCCCTCCGTGATCGATTCCCCCTCCGGCGGATCGCCGGAAAGGGCCCCAAGATGGGATCTCACGGGTACAGAAGGTTGCGGCGGTGGAAAACTGGTTTCGTGGCTCCCCCTGATGTTTTCCAGGGTATAAGAGTATATATTGGCGAAAGAAGTACGTCGGTGGAGCGACGAGGGGCCCACAAGGGTGGGGGTGCGCCCTCCTGCCTCGTGGCCTCCTCGTGGAGTTCCAGACTTCAACTCCAAGTCTTCTGGTTTGCTTTCGGTCCAAGAAAGATCATCGCGAAGGTTCCGTTTGGACTCCGTTTGGTATTCCTTTTCTGTAAAACTCTAAAATAGGCAAAAAACAGAAACTGGCACTGGGCCCCCAGTTAATAGGTTAGTCCCAAAAATAATATAAAAGAGCATATTTAAGCCATTAAACATCCAAAACAGATAATATAATAGCATGGAACAATAAAAAATTATAGATACGTTGGAGACGTATCAACTGCTCAGACTTCTTGTCCGATTGCACAACTTCAAGCTCCAACTCCACCAGCCACGTCATCGATTCCCTTATCCACTCTGTTTGCACTGCATCACATCCCGGAGGACCAAGTAGGAGCTGCCAAGGAAGCGTAATCCAGGCGGGTCTGATGATGGACCGACTGAAGGTGGTGTATGACACCAGCAAGGCCGCCTATGATGCCAGCTCTGCTCTTCAAGCCAATGTCCGAGTAAGTGGGATTGCAAGTTGATTTCTGATTGGTTTTCCAGCTTGATTCTTGCTCTGTTAGGACATGCTATCTGAAAACTACTGCTTTATTATTCATAAGATGTTGGTCTGCTCCTTGCATGTGTACACCCACTGGGTGTTTTTTTGTATCTCTGTAGCTCTTTCACTTGTAGCTGTGTAGCTCTTTCACTCGAATCAGACAGATCACGTCGAGTGAGTTCTTGGTCCAGTGTAGTCCCCGAGACCGCTGTTGACTGCAGGCAGTCGACAGTGGTCTTAGAATAAATGTGGTTTTTTCGTAGCTGAGTAGCTCATCCACTCAAGTTTAGACAGGTTGTGTCGAGTGGGGTCTCGGTCCAGTGGGGGCACGTTGAGTGCACCCACTAGGTGTAGTCCCCGAGACCACGGTCGACTCCGGGTAGTCGCTTGTGGTCTGAGAACAAATGTTGTTGTTGTTGTTGTTGTTTTTTACTCCTTCCACTCGGGCCGGGCGAACCATGCTAAGTGGGGAAATCAAACCAGTGGGGGCACACTAAGTGCACCCACTGGGTGTAGTCCCCGAGACTACTGTTGAATGTTTGATTCAGCGGCACTCTTGGAACTCGGAAACAATTAGGTCTTTCACTTTTTCACTCGGAAGTAATTGATCTTTTGAACTGTCGATTGATTTGTCTTGTTGTTGATTGCAGAAATCTTGCAAGCTCGGGACTCAGTATGCTGCCTTGGAACAGGAGAAAATCCAACTGAAGCTTGACCTGGATCTGGCTCAGGAGAACCTGAAGAAGGCTCGAGATGAAGTGGCAATCATGGGAGGTAACGATCTTCGACTGCGTGCCTTGTCATTTTTCCTTTCCCATTCCCATTTGAGGCGAGTGAGTGATTCCACTTGAACATATGTGCATATTGAAAACCGTCAACTCTAAGCCCGACTGAAGAATGTTGTTTCTTTAGACAAAATGAAGCAGGCCTTGGAGCAGAAGGATCTTGACCTTGCAGGGGCGCAGAAGATAGCGCGCGAGAAGACTGAACTGGCTGACAAGAAGCTTGCTTCAGTCGGCAAGTTGGAGGAGGAGAATGCCAAGCTGAAGACTGCTGTTGACGAGGCAAAGAAAGAAGTAGTGTAGCTGAAGGAGGAGAAGGTAGCCTTGGCTGACAAAGTGGATGTTCTCACTCAGAAGATGGATGAACTAGAAGCTTATCTGGGTGGTCTTGCCAAGAAGATGTTCCTCATGCTTGAAGGTATTTTCCCTCGTCCGACAGGATCAAAAAATTCTTCACAAGGCTGCCGCCAACTCACTATTTTTCTCTCCGTGCAGAGTTCTGTCAGAATTTCGAGGAGGAAACCGAGTGGATCAAGACAGGATTGGACCCCCATAACTCTCTTGTCAAGGATGAAGCTGCCATGAACATGTTGCGATTGGAATCTCGCCTCGCCAGTGTCCTCGACTATGTCGCTCGAGTGAAAGTTGCACTAACGCAGATAGATAAGGAGATGTGGCTAGAAAATGTGCTTCTGAACGACCTTGAGTCACTGATGACTCAACTCAACGACATCCCTGACCGAGTGCATGCATGAAAGAAGTCATCTGCCCGCTGCGATGCTGATGTGGCTCTATCACCCGTCCATGATCATTGTGAGGATGCCAACGAAGAGAAGCTGAAAGCTCCTCAGGTGGAAAACACCAAGAAGCTTCAGTTTCAATCTTTTATGGAGACCTTCATCGACGCAGCTGTCGGTGTACAAAAGTAGGGGCTCTGCTTTTGACCCATTTACTTGTGCACGGGCAGTCAGAGCCTCCCGCCACGACCACGCATAGACATGGCAGGAAAGGGGAGCTGGAGAGGAGCCAAAGCCATGAAGACAAATGAAGCAGCGACAAGGACCAAGACCACAAGGATCGGATTGGCGAAGCAGGTTCCCCCGGCAAGGACCCTTGCCGAGGAAGCCTCAACAACCCCGGCAAGACCCTTGCCGGGGCAGCTCGCCCGTGCCAGCCAAAGTGAGCCACCCTTGAGCCCCCCAACGTTCGACAAACACGTTCGGGCGAGGCTCGGGAGGCACCTCTGTGGTGGCATGCAGATCTTTGTGAAGACATAAGATGCTCAAGATCAAATGAGGATAAGAAGGCAACCATCCTCACCGAAGAAACCCACAAGACCCCCAGCAAGACCCATGCCGGGGAGGACAGCGCCACAAAGAAGACCCTTTGCCGGGAGGCCAACTGTTACAGAAGACCCTTGTGGGCCACCCGCAAGAAGACCCTTGTCGGCCACCCGACAAGGCCCTCGCCAGCACACCAGCTGGGCCACCGCCAGCCCGCACCAGATAAGTCTTCACCGCTGTCATGATGCAGGCTGCCGACCCAACCAGCTAGGTAGGCACCTGCGTGGCGGCATGCAATCATTCATGGAGGCTCCACCACCGCGCCACCTCAGCTGCCTGCCTGCCTACATGGCACCGCATGCGCCGCTAGCCAGGGCACATGTCAAAGCAAGGAGGAGCGGCGACGGATGGGACGGGCCTCGCCCCCGTCCCCAATAAAGTGGAGCCGCGACGCAGCTCCTTCTAACGTGATTAGAAGTCGAGGTGCATCGCGGTCCACCCAGCTTTCGCCGCCACCCACGTCAGCGGAAGCCCTAGTGCCCACGCAGCTACTCCTCGATTTTCCTCCCGCCGCAGATAAGCTCGACAAATGGAGGGCCACCGTCCGGAGTCTCGCCGGCATCGCCAACGCATTTACAAGCTGCGGTCGGCGGAACTCGCTGCATGCCGCCCGCCTGGCTGCCACCGCTAGCAGAGGCCACGCCGAGGCGACACGCCACGCTGTACTCCCCACATCCATCCCGACCGCCCCGCCGGGCCCGCCGCGCGACGCTCGAGATGATATCTCCATCGTGTCGTCCGACCCTCGGACCAACCGTGATCAGCGCCAAGTCCTTCGGGAGCGGGCTCACGAGGATGCTCGAATTACGATCGAGCGCCAACGTGACGCGCGCCACCAGTTGGACAGGCGGGCAGGGCCCACTACGGACCACCCAATACCGGGAGGCTACGATGGCCTACCTTACGAGGTGGGTTGTCCGGCCTTCACCCGTGAGCTGCGACAGTTCCAGTGGCCCTCCCACCGTACGTTCAAACCCCACGTTGACGAGAAATACAACGACAAGATTCACCCGTCAGAGTTCCTCAGCATTTACTCCATCGCGATGCAAGCTGCCCGGGCTCGCGACGACAAGGTGCTTGCCAACTACTTCCCATTGGCACTCAAGCCTAATGTTATGTCATGGTTGATGCACTTGTCGGTGGATTCCATCTCTTCTTGGGCGGATATGTGCCATGAGTTTGTTGGCGCCTTCACCGGAGGTTACCAAGCTCATGGCCAGGCGAGTGATTTACACATCATCCCCCAGAAGGAAGGAGAAAACCTGCGCAAGTACATCCAAAGGTTCAGCCGGGCGCAGTACAACATCCGCGATGTTCATCCCGCCGCTGTGATCAGTGTGTTCCATCAAAACATACGCAATCGCAAGATGCATGAACAGCTGGCGATGAACAAGGTCAAGGATGTGGCCGAGTTCTATGTTCTGACCGATTGGTGCGCTCGTGCCGAGGAAGGAAGTACCCCGGCGAAGATGCCGGTGCGGAAACCGACTCCACTGGCGATATCGCCACCCCAGCAAAGAAAGGTCGACGCCGTAATAGGAAGCACAAGGGCAAGGACGTGCTTGCCGCTGAGGGATCCGACGACACCGTACCACCAAGAAGACTAAGTAAGTTTACCCCGCAAAGAGATTGTTGGGGTGTAGCGCTTGTCGGGCCTTGGCGGTTGCCAACAAGCCAGGAGGCTCCGACAAGCAGTACTGCAAGATCCACTGCACCAAGGGCCATGAACTCCAAAACTGCCGGCAGGTAGAGCTGCTCGCCGAGAAGCGTAAAGCCGAGTATGAGCGGCAGGACAAGGAGAAAGGCTCAGATTGTGCCGGCGATCCGCAAGAAACGTGGCGCTATGAAGGCCGCCTGCCAGGAGAGACAGAAGAGAGGGCCGCCGGGCCGCGATAAGAAGCAGGAAGACGATGATCATGACGAGGACGACGAGTCCGCGACTACGAAGTTTCGAAAGCCACAGAGGCTATGTGGCCGATGGCGGCGCCTCGCTGCACACATCCCACCGCCAACTCAAGCAGTGGGCGCGTGAGATCACAGCGGTGGAGCCATCGTTTGACGCACGGAAGCCGCTGAAATGGTCTAGCACGCCCATCATCTTCGACACCGAGGACCACCCTGACCGCACCACTGCGGTCGGGTGCTTGCCATTGTTGGTTTCACCAACAATCCGCAACCTCAAGGTGACAAAGTTGTTGCTTGGCAGCGGGGCCAGCCTGAACTTGATCTCGCCCGTTGTGGTTAAAAGGCTGCAGATCCCTCTGACAAGAAAGATGCGTTGATATGCGCTGACCAACTCTATCGGGAAGCAGTTGCAGCAGCTACCGCTAAGGTACCTGCTCCAGCCGACGGAGCCCTAGTGGGGAATTAGACCGGCGAGACTCCTAGCACCCACTCCGGCAAGCGCACCTCTTCGGGGTGTTGCGATCCCATTGAGGACGTGCCAGAGAGCTCCGCCGGCAAGAGCAAGAAGTCTAGAGCCATGCCACCAGAGACCAAGAAGGTGCCCGTCAAGGAGGACGGTACGGGGGGAGTTTTTACCATAAGATCCACCCTCGACGACAAATAGGAAAGCGAGCTCGTCGCCTTCCTGCGGGTGAATGTCGGTGTGTTTGCATGTCAAGCCTCCTCGACGCCCCCTGCATTCCTGTGGAGGAGGTGATTGAGCACCACCTTGCTGTCCATCTCTCGCGCGCCCACAAGGTAAGGTCGTGAAGCAAGCTCTAGAGAGGCAGGTGTTCATCACAGAGGAAATCAGAAAGCTAGAGGCGGCAGGCTTGGTGAGAGGAGTACTCCACCCAATGTGGTTGGCCAATCCGGTAGTGGTGTGCAAGGCAAATGGGAAATGGAGGCTGTGTATTGATTACACAGCCATCAATAGGGCCTGCCAAAAGGATCCTTTCCCATTGCTGCACATCGACCAGATTGTTGACTCCATGGCTGGGTGTGACGTCTTATCGTTCCTGGACACCTACTCAGGATACCACCAGATGTTCATGACAAAGGAAGACGAGGAAAAGACAGCATTCATCACCCCATGTGGTATGTATTGCTTTTTACGGATGCCTTTCGGGTTGAAGAGTGCTGGCTCGACCTTTGCAAGAGCAGTCGAAATTGGTTTTGAGCCCTAGCTACATAGAAATATGGAAGCTTATATGGATGACATAGTGGTCAAAACCAAGGACAAAGCAACGCTCGTGCAAGATCTAGAGGAAACATTTGGGAACCTGCACAAGATCAACCTCAAATTGAACCCTGAGAAGTGTGTCTTCGGCGTCCCATCCGGCAAGCTTCTCGGGTTCTTTGTGTCCCAGCACGAGATTGAAGCAAACCCAGATAAGATCAAGGCTATCGAGCAGTTTGAGGCACCCAAACGGATCAGGACGTGCGTCGGCTCACTGGCTGCGTTGCTGCCATGAGCCGGTTCATCTCCAAGTCTGTAGAGCGTGCCCTTCCTTTTTTTCAAGATCTTAAAGAAAGCAGAGCCGATGGAGTGGACCCCAGAGGCCGAGGCAGCACTGCAAGATTTGAAGAAGTACCTCTCCTCTACCCCAGTGCTGGTTGCGCCCAAACCACAAGAATCGTTGCTGCTTTATCTAGCGGCAACGAATCAGGTGGTTAGCGCCGCACAAGTGGCGCAGAGAGAGGTTGATGAGGAGACAACAGCAGCGGTAGAGTCGATGGTTGGCGGGCCGGAACCCTCCCCGGCAGGGTCAGCCCCGGCAAGGCTGAACCCCCGGTAGGGTCCGCCCGAAGACTGAAGCCTGCGGGCGACGGACCCACGCCACTGTGTGAAGAAGCGCAGAAGAAGAAAATGGTGCAGCACCCAGTTTACTTCGTCAACTCCCTTTTGCATGGGGCTAGGTCGAGGTACTCAGGTGTGCAAAAGCTACTCTTCGGCCTCCTTATGGCTTCGAGGAAGCTGCGCCATTACTTCCAAGCGCATGAGATCACGGTGGTCACCCGCCTCCCATTGCAACGGATACTGCATAACCCAGATGCAACGGGGAGGATTGTGGAATGGGCCCTAGAGCTGTCAAGCTTCGGTTTAAAGTTCGAAAGTACCTCGACGATTCAGAGCAGAGTCTTGGCGGAGTTTGTTGCAGAATGGACCTCGACGCCCGACGAAGAGGTACGAGAGACCACTCTCCCCGGCAAGGAAACGAGTCACAACTGGATCATGTACTTTGATGGTGCCTTCTCGCTGCAAGGCGCCGACGCTGGTGTGCTGCTTGTCGCACCCACCAGAGAGCACCTCAAGTATGTCGTCTAGATGCACTTCCCCCGGGAGATGTCGACCAACAACACCGCCGAGTACAAGGGCTTGCTTGCCGGTCTCAGGAACGCGGCGGACTGCGGGGTTAAAAAGCTCATCGTCAGGGGCAACTCATAGCTCGTCGTCATGTAGATAAACAAAGACTATCCAAGCCCGTTGATGGAAGCTTACGTAGATGAGGTGAGGAAACTGGAGGAACGCTTCGACGGTATACAAGCGGAGCATGTCCCTCGGGCGGAGAACGACATCGCCGATCACCTGTCAAAGTGCGCTGCCCTCAAGCTACCTGTGGAACCAGGTACGTTTGTGCTTCAGTTAATCCAGCCATCCGTTGAACCATCGACCGGGCAGAACAAGCGGAGGAAGCTAGGCCCCAGCAAATACTTCCCCACCGAGCTGCCCGGAGCCGTCGGCGAAGATGTTGCTATGGATGCCGATCCTGCCACGGGGCAACCGACCCCGGTAGGACCTCAGGTCATGGCCATGGAGGCGGCCGCTCCCGTGGCAGAAGAGATGCCTTTGGTCCTTGTCGTCGAGCCGCAGGCTCCGGCATGGGCACAACACACCGTCCAATTCCTTCAAAAAGTATAGCTTCCTGAGGAGCAGGAAGAAGCAGAAAGAGTAGCCCGCCGGTCTGCTCTGCACAATTCATTGACAACAGACAGGCTGTAAGAAGACCGAATGGGGTGAAATTGATGTGCATCTCCCGGGAGAAAGGACTAAAGCTGTTGGCAAAGATACTTGGAGGCATATGTGGCTCCCACATAGGTCGAGGGCCCTTGCCGGCAAGGCCTTCCGGCAAGGTTTCTTCTGGCCCACCGCCCTCCAGGATGCGACGGCACTAGTAACCAAGTTGAAGCATGCCGGTTCCATTCGAAGAAGCTTCATCAACCAGCTCAAGCCCTCCAAACCATCCCTCTCTCCTGGCCCTTCTCGGTCTAGGGGCTCGACATACTGGGCCCTTCCCCCGTGCCGTCGGGGGCTTTGAGTACTTGTACGTCGCAATAGACAAGTTCACAAAGTGGCCAGAAGTGGAAGCAGTAAGGAAGGTGACAGCGCAGTCAGCCATCAAGTTCTTCAAGGGACTAGTGTGCCGTTTTGGGGTGCCCAACAGGATCATAACCGACAACGGCACACAGTTCACAAGCCACACCTTCATGCAGTACATTGAGGATCTCAGCAGCAGGGTTTGTTTTGCTTCCGTGGCACATCCACGGAGCAATGGCCAAGCGGAAAGAGCAAATGCTGAGGTCCTGCGAGGCTTGAGGACAAGGACTTTTGATAGACTGCGCAAAAGCGGGAGGCACTGGATTGATGAGTTGCCGGCAATTCTTTGGTCGATCAGAACGACGCCAAATCGAGCCACCGGCCAGACACCCTTTGCACTGGTTTACGGGGCAGAAGCAGTTCCCCCCACGGAACTCATATACGGGTCACCTCGAGTGCTCGCTTATGATGATCTTGAGCAAGAGCGATTGCGGCAAGATGACGCGACGCTCCTTGAGGAAGATCGCTCGAAGCGGCGTGTGAGAGCAGCACGCTACAAAGAAGCCTTGCGCCGCTACCATAGCCGCAAGGTTCATGCCCGGAGCTTTGAGGAAGGTGACCTTGTTCTTCGCATGTTCGACCGGTCAAGAATTCCAACAAGTTGACGCTCAAGTGGGAAGGCCCTTATCGGGTAACACGAGTCACCAGGCCCGGCGTAGTCCGGCTGGAGACCAAAGGTGCCATCCCAGTGAGTAACTCCTGGAACATCAAGCATCTTCGCAAGTTTTACCCATAAGGCGCGGCTGCCAGGCCTCCCGGCGAGCCACCCTTTTGTACAAGCCTTGCCAGCAAGGCATCTAACCCTTTGTACAAAGCCAGGCGCAGACCCTGAGCATAAATAAACGAAGCACTGGCGCCCTAAGTTATTGCATGCATGCTAGGTTGAGTCTCTTCCTTGGTTAGGGATGATAGTGCTTAGCGGCAGCTAACCCCTAGCTTAGAGGTCGAGTGCACGTCTCTCTGTTCTTCTCTGTCTCCTTTGGTTCGCAGGGCACGTAAGTATTCTTGCCGAGCTATTTTGTAAGGAAGGGAACAGACCAGCGCCTGGGCCCCGGCAAGCCAGAGTTGTCGGGGGCTGCAAGAACAAGGGTCCCTCCACGGCAAGCCAAGATCGCCGGGGGCTGCAGATCCAGATAAGTCCTTTATCCTCTATCATGCATCTCGTTATGGACTGGGATAGATGAAACCCCATTCTATCTCTGAGCTACCGTGCTCCCCCTTCTCGGCACCCGAGGATTAACCCCTGGGTCTGGATTTGGTCATAGCCGCGGCAGCAAAGTAGAGGAACGGGGGGCCTTAGCCCTCATCCCTGCCTCCGCCAAGAGCATGAGAAAGGTCGAGCGAAGTGGAGAAACGGCAAGGCCTGTTGCCGGGCGAGAAAACGTTTGTCTTAAAGATAACAAGAATTCACTCCTAGTCGTGGGTTCCTCCCGCAAACGGAAATCCCGGCAAACATCCCTTTTTCATAAAAAAAAACATCCCGTACAGGTACAGTTCATACGAAATGAAAAACATGAGCAATGGGATTACAAGCTTTAAATTCTACTAAGGCCCGAAGGCTTACAAACTAAAAAGGGATAAGGTGCCCGTAATCCCTTTCTTGTCCCTCTCCTCAGGAAATGGAACAAGAAGAGCAGGAGGGCAAAAGGGGCACCTAGGCGAGCTACGGGTGGCAGAAGACACCAAGAGAACATCTTGGTGGTTGTCCAAGGGCTGGATGGTGATGGCGGTGCCAGAGGAAGAGCTCGAAGACGAGGCGGCAGGACGTCAGTACGCGACGAAGGTGTCGGTGCCTGCGTATTCCGACTTGACGGCCTTGCCGCCCGCCCTCTTCCTCTTCCGCAGCCTCCCAATGCCAGCCGCCCAAGGAGGTGACCCCGAGAAGTTCAAGGAGCCGGTGACAGGGATGATGGGGTCACCGGTGCCGCCCGGAGCGTCGCCCGACGGGTAGTCGGACCAGTCATCCTGCCACCCGCTGGCCTTGCTGTCGCTGCCGTTGTCCTCCTCGTCACTCTCGCTCAAGGAGGAATCTTCATCATCAGAAGAGCTCTCCACGCAGCACCTCACACGGGTCCCGAAGTGCCCGAAGATTTTGACGGAAAGAAGGCCGCCCTCCATTAGTTTGAAATGGAGAGCGAGCCCATCCGTCAAGCTGTGGAGGCGAGCGAAGGTCTTCCACCCTCGGTGAAGATACATGACGTGAGGGGCGGGGAACTCGACGTCGACCCATGTGCCGCTGTTCCCACAACCCCTCATGTGTAGCCGCAGCGCTTGCGGTGGATCCAGCTCCATCTCCTGCGCAAATGGGGTCGGGAGGCGAAGGCGACGGCGCGGTGGATGGCGTAGCCTGACAAAGAATTCGCAAGGGTTGTCCCCAGTGTGGCCCTCCATCGGAGGAGGGGCTGCTGGGGGAGGCGAGGCCGATCTGCCGCCCCGTCGTCCTCTCCCTTGAGCATCGCAACGGCCTCGACCTCGCCCCCTTCCCCTCCCTCTAGCGGCCGGCTCCGCCGCTACGAGCTCTTGGGGAGGAGCGACGCGCTGTCTGGCCGAAACCCTCGCTGCCACCTATGAAGCGTCGCCACACTCCCTCGCCATGGCAGGAGAAGAAAGGAAGCAGGAATGGAGAGAGCCGGGTGGCGAAAGATTGAGGGGCACCGCTCCTCCCGCTCCCCTCTCTATAAAGGGGCGGGGTAGGGCTCGGCCGCCCCCTCTGGGCCAATCCGACTTCCTGAAGTGACAGCAAGCGGGGCCGTCGACCGCCCTCCCCGCTCCATTGATGGCACGCGGGAATCAACCCGCAGGCGCGCGACTACCCACGTCCCATGCGCCTGTCAGTGGCTCTGTGTTATGCATGCGGCGAACGTAGCGCAAGGGGCGGGCGCAGTGGGACACGTGGAACGACGGTTCCCGAGCGAGGGCAGTAAATGGGAGGTGCCCCTGCGGTTTCGAAGAGACACGCAAGCCGCCTTACTGTCCACCATAAGATGACGCCAGATGCTTCCATCATGCATGTGCCGACCCACACCGCGCATTCAACATGGGTCATGGGGAAGCGCAGCGGACGGAACAGTGGCCGCGGTAAAAATCCGCCCCAACTGCCCGCACATCGTTCTGGGCCTGACCCAACAATATGCTGCGCTTATGTGTGGCCCGGGCTCGGGGGCTCCTGTGGGTGTACAAAAGTAGGGGCTCTGCTTTTGACCCCTTTACTTGGGCATGGGCAGTCAGAGCCTCCTGCAACGACCACACATAGACATGGCAGGAAAGGGGAGATGGAGAGGAGCCAAAGCCATGAAGACAAATGAAGCAGCGAAAAGGACCAAGACCACAAGGATCGGATGGGCGAATTAGGTTCCCCCGGCAAGGACCCTTGCCGGGGCAGCCTCAGCAACTCCGGCAAGACCCTTGCCGGGGCAGCCTCAGCAACCCCGACAAGACCCTTGCCGGGGCAGCTCGCCCGCGCCAGCCAAAGTGAGCCACCCTTGAGCCCACTAACGTTCGACAAACACGTTGGGGTGAGGCTCGGGAGGCACCTTTGTGGTGGCATGCAGATCTTTGTGAAGACATAAGATGCTCAAGATCAAATGAGGATAAGAAGGCAACCATCCTCACCGAAGAAACCCACAATACACCCGGCAAGACCCTTGCCGGGGAGGCCAACGCGCCACGGCAAGACCCTTGCCGGGGAGGCCAGCGTGCCACAGCAAGACCCTTGCCGGGCCACCCGACAAGGCCCTCGCCAAAGCACACCAGCTAGGCCACTGCCAGGCCCGCACCAGATAAGTCTTCACCGCTGTTCGCATGCAGCTACCGACCCAACCAGCTGGGCAGGCACCTGCGTGGCGGCATGCAATCCTTCGTGGAGGCTCCACCACCGCGCCACCTCAGTTGCCTGCCTACCTACATGGCACCGCGTGCGCTGCTGGCCAAGGCACGTGTCAAAGCGAGGAGGAGCATCGACGGACGGGACGGGCCTCCCCCCGTCCCCAATAAAGTGAAGGGACACCTAAGACTCGCATTAAAGGCGTCTTGTCCTATAATACTAGCGATAGACTCGCGACACTGTACCCTTTCCACCTCCTGCTTGCCATTATGGCGACCGCTTTCCCTATAAAAGGAGGCCCGAGGCTACCAGGGAAAGGATTAGGCTCTTTGGAACCTCGCAGCACCTAGTGCTAGTTCGAGAGCTCAAGAACACTAAATACATCCACCAAAGCAGGACTAGGGTTTTATGCATCCTCGCGGCCCGAACCTTGGTAAAATCCCTTTGTGTTGTCTACTGGTCCTGCTCTTCTCACAATCCCCGCGCCCCGCAATCGTAGAAGGGATTCCAGTGATCCCATAGGTGTCGTTTCCCACCGACAGCAGCCACTCACATCGCAGACGGCATCGACTTGGACACTTTCGTCGAGCCAGCTAGTCCTCCTCCCACCGAGTGAATAACTTGATGACTTGACTTTATTCGCCTCGAAATGCCGAGTGATTTTGTAATCATTAAACTTTTTCGGGCCTGACACCCTAGTACTTTTGCTTTTGCTTCTGAATTTCGCAGGATTTATCCGAACATGGTTGTTTTATTTGAATGTAGTTGCTTTGTCTCCAATGTTCTTGCATTTTTTGACTTAGGCAAATCTGGGAACGCAGCTAGGTCTCCGAGCGACAGGATTGCTCTTCACTAGGAGTAGACGTTGTACTTGTGGCACAACTCAGAGTGCATCCAGACGTTGTACTTGTGGCGTAGCTCGGAGTGCATCCAGACGTTGTACTTGTGGCGCATCTCAGGGTGCACCTCGTTCCTCCTCAGTGAGAGGGTTGCTCTTCACTCGGAGTGTTTTTAGTAACTTAGGCGAGTACGGGATCACAGCTAAGCCCCCGAGTGAGAGGGTTGCTCTTCACTCGGAGTGTGCTTGAAACTTAGGCGAGTGCGGGGTCGCAGTTAAGTCCTCGAGTGAGAGGATTGCTCTTCACTCGGAGTGTTCTTGAAACTTAGGCAAGTATGGGGTCACAGCTAAGTCCCTGAGTGAGAGGATTGCTCTTCACTCGAAGTATTTTTGAGACTTAGGCGAGTGCGGGGTCGCAGCTAAGCCACCGAGTGAGAGCATTGCTCTTCACTTGGAGTGTTTGAAACTTAGGCGAATCTGGTTCGCAGCTAAGCCCCCGAGTGAGAGGGTTGCTCTTCACTCGGAGAATGTTTGAAACTTAGGCGAGTGCGGGGTCGCAGCTAAGCCCCCGAGTGAGAGGATTGCTCTTCACTCGGAGTGTTTTGAAACTTAGGCAAGTACGGGGTCACAGCTAAGCCCCCAAGTGAGAGGATTGCTCTTCACTCGGAGTATTTTTGAAACTTAGGCGAATCTGGTTCATAGCTAAGCCCCCGAGTGAGAGGGTTGCTCTTCACTCGGAGAATGTTCTGAAACTTAGGCGAATCTGGTTCGCGGCTGAGCCACCCACTAGGGGATTTGAACACACATTTATGCGAAAACAATCATTAGGGGACTGCGGGAATCATGTCTTTGATAAACAATCTGAAAAGTACGTCTCATTACAACTCGACGATCCGAGTGCTTAGGTATAAAAGCGGCGGAGCAGATCCGCTTTCCAAGAGCGCGGCTCATCTTGCTTCTTGACTACGTTGTAGAGGTGATATGCCCCGTTGTCGAGCACCTTAGTGATGATGAAGGGTCCTTCCCAAGTAGGAGTGAGCTTATGAGGCCGTAGCTGATGAACTCGGAGCACAAGGTCTCCTTGAAATGCTCGACCTCTGACGGTTCGGGCGTGGAATCGACGAAGGTGTTGCTGATAAATAGTCGACCGGATCAAAGCCATCTGTCGCTCTTCCTCCGGAAGATCAACGACGTCTTGACATGCTTGCTCAGCCTCAGCCTTTGAGAAAAGTTCCACTCGAGGTGCATTGTGCAGCTAGTCACTCGGAAGCATGGCTTCAGCCCCATACACCATGAAGAAAGGGGTTCGACCGGTCAACCGGTTAGGAGTTGTCCTCAATCCCCAAAGAACAAACGGTAACTCGGCCACCCAAGACCCAGCTGCATATTTAAGGTCGCACATCAATCGGGGTTTCAACCCTTGGAGGATCAAACCATTTGCTCATTTAGCATGTCCATTCAGCTGCAGGTGTGCAACGGATGCATAGTCGACCCGAGTGCCTTGGGAAGCGCAGAATGCCCTAAACTCATCAGAATCAAAGTTTGAGCCATTGTCTGTAATGATGCTGTGCGGAACTCCATATCGGAACACCAATTCTTTGATAAAGCTAATGGTTGTTCTTGAGTCTAAGTTCTTGATCGGTTTTGTTTCAATCCAGTTAGTGAACTTGTCGACTGCTACGAGCAAATGAGTGAAACCACTTCTGTCGGTTCTTAAGAGACCAACCATGTCCAGCCCCCACACAGCAAATGGCGAGACGAGTGGAATAGTCTTCAAAGCTGATGCAAGTTTGTGGGACATGTTCGAGTAAAATTGACAGCCTTCACATTTGTCGACGATATCATTAGCCATTTCATTTGCCCATGGCCAGTAGCATCCTACTCAGTATGCTTTGTCAATGATGGTCCGAGAGGACACGTGGTGACCACAGGTCCCCGAGTGAATCTCATTCAAGATCAGTCGACCTTCTTCTAGAGAAATACATCGTTGAGCCACGCCAGTAACACTTTCTCTGAAAAGATGTCCGCCTATTTCTGTGAAGGCTTTGGATCTGCGAACAATCTGATGAGCCTCATCCTCATACTCTGGAGCTCCTGCCTGAGAAGATATGCAATGTATGGCACTGTCCAGTCGGGGAAGATTACCAAAACTTCCATGATCAGGTCGACAACCGCTGGCACTTCGACTTCAGTCGGATTGGTTGAACTTACTGATTGCGGGGGCTCTTCTGTAAAGGGATCCTCTTGTACTGACGGGGTATGAAGATGCTCCAAGAACACATTACTGGGAATAGGCTTCCGAGTGGAACCTATTTTCGCCAAATCATCAGCTGCTTGATTCTTGAGTCGGGGTATGTGGTGGAGCTCCAACCCTTCAAACTTCTTCTCTAATTTCCTGACTGCATTGTAGTATCCAGTCATGGTAGGGCTCCTGATATCCCACTCCTTCATCACCTGATTAACCACCAAATCTGAGTCACCATAAACCATCAGGCGACAGACATCGAGTGAGATGGCCATACGCAACCCATACATAAGTGCTTCGTACTCACCTTCATTGTTGGAGGAATCAAACTGAACCTGGAGGATGTAACTGAGTTTGTCGCCTCTTGGGGACACCGGAACCACTCCAGCACTAGAACCATTCAACATCTTAGACCCGTCGAAGAACATGGTCCAGAGTTCCGAGTGAACTTGAGTCGGCTGCTGTCGGTGTCAAAACCGGCGGATCTCGGGTAGGGGGTCCCGAACTGTGCGTCTAGGCGGATGGTAACAGGAGACAAGGGACACGATGTTTTTACCTAGGTTCGGGCCCTCTCGATGGAGGTAAAACCCTACTCCTTCTTGATTAATATTGATGATATGGGTAGTACAAGAGTAGATCTACCACGAGATCAGAGAGGCTAAACACTAGAAGCTAGCCTATGGTATGATTGTTGTTCGTTCTACGGACTAAAACCCTCCGGTTTATATAGGCACCGAATAGGGTTAGGGTTACACAGAGTCGGTTACAATGGTAGGAGATCTACATATCCGTATCGCCAAGCTTGCCTTCCACGCCAAGGAAAGTCCCATCCGGACACGGGACGAAGTCTTCAATCTTGTATCTTCATAGTCCAGAGTCCGCCGAAGGCTATAGTCCGCTATCCGGACACCCCTAATCCAGACTCCTCAAGAGCCCCCTGAACCAGGCTTCAATGACGACCAGTCCGGCGCGCATATTGTCTTCAACATTGCAAGGCGGGTTCCTCTTCCGAATACTTCATAGAAGATTTTGAACACAAGGATAGTGTCTGATTCTGCAAAATAAGTTCCACATACCACCGTAGAGAGAAAAGCATTTACAGAAGTTCAATTTGCTGACGTATTCTGCAGCGTGACATCACACCATGGCCAAGCCTTTATTCGAATCGTTTTCTTTGCCCCACCTCGCCATGCGTTTAGCGAGGCGAT
Source organism: Aegilops longissima (assembly GCA_021605205.1). NCBI lineage: Eukaryota > Viridiplantae > Streptophyta > Magnoliopsida > Poales > Poaceae > Aegilops > Aegilops longissima. Next base: position 96,753,904 of record CM038677.1, on the reverse strand, counting down.
TTCTTGGCACGCCTTGTCAAAGCAGAGATCGTGTCCCCTTATTCCGGGATTCTCATCAATACGGGCGTGGGTAACCCAACCGCGCCATTGATTACAGCGCTTGGGAGATAAGCGAGTTTTATCAGGCCGGTGGGGATGCATAGCTTTGTCCGTCCATATAAGGGGATAAGGATCCGCTTTTTCACACACGCCTTCTTCCTCCTTTGCTTATCCATTTCCGCTCACTCGAGCTCTAGCGCCCAAGTCCGCACATCCCACCTCAACCTTCTCCAACTATGTCCGGAGCGGGAGGCAAGTGGATGTCCTCCTCCGTCATGGAGGGGCACATCAAAAAGCTGTGGAAGGCCGGATACTTGTCCAGCGACATCGCACATAGGCTCCCCAACGAGGGGCAGCTCATCCCCACCCCCAGGCCCCATGAGAGGGTGGTGTTCCTCCCCCACTTCCTCCATGGACTAGGGTTTCCACTTCACCCATTCGTCCGGGGGCTCATGTTCTACTCCGGCCTAGATTTCCATGATCTGGCCCCAAATTTCATCCTCAACATCTCGGCGTTTATCATCGTGTGCGAGGCCTTCCTCCGCATCCAGACCCACTTCGGCTTATGGCTAAAGACCTTCAATGTCAAGCTGAAGGTACTGGGCGGCCGCCAAGCGGAGTGCGGAGGCGCCATGGTGGGCAGGATGGACAACGTCCTATAGCTCGAGGGCTCCTTTGTGGAGACCATAAAGGGATGGCAATCAGGGTGGTTCTATATCACCGAGCCGCGCGACTCTCAATGGGCGGCGGCCCCCGAATTCCGATCTGGCTTCCCCACACGGCTCACCTCATGGAAATAGATGGGCCTGACGTGGGGTAATTCATAAGAGCTTGCCGGACTCCAAACCTGCCTCCGAAACCTAGTGGAAAAGAATCTCAAGCTTGTCAACATAATCCAGGTGATGCTCATCCGCCGGATTCTCCAATGCCAGCAACGGGCCTTCAATTTGTGGGAGTTTGATCCGGCACAGCACCGAACCTTGAACCGGCTCTTCGACACTACATACGAAGACGCCTGGAAGGTGCTGTTCAAGGGCGCCGAAGCTCCCGCATCCGCGACGGAAGATCGCGGATTCAGCTCGTAGCATCAAGCCAGCGAGGTAAGTTATTTTACCCTTTACGGGACTCTTTTTTCATAGTTTGACTCTATGCGGGATCTAAAACTCCCTTACCTTTGACAGGACTGGCTGAAGACATCCGGACAGATCGACTGTCCGGCTCCCTTGCCAGAAGACCCAGCGGACGCCCAATTGACGGGGCTGCTGGTTCCAGCACCTCTCGTGGTGCCGGAAAAGAAGGCCACGGGAACTTGAAGGAGTTTCCGGCGCCAGGTGTTATCGGACTCATCGTCCGACGACGCCGAGGCGGACTCCTCCCGCGAAGACGAGGAGGAGGAAAAAGAGGCCTCTCCCCCAGCGGAGGGAGAGAAGAAAAGGAAGGCCGCCCCCACCGGGGAGGCCGAAGGGTCCAAGAAGGGAAGGACCCTTCCTCCGGACTACACCACCAATGCCGACAACGGCGAAGAGGGGTGGGCTCCAAGGACCAAGCCCCTGGTGAAATCGTAAGTGTCCGGACACCAGAATAACTCGTGGTGTTTCATTTATCGCTCAGCATCCTGTAACGCCGGATCTAACCATGCAGCCCGCCCAAGGATTGGCTCGACGATTCGTCGAGCGGCTCCCTGGATTCGTCGGAGGTGAATACCACCTCACTTCCGACCGCCTTGTCTCCTCCCGCCGCGGATGACGCCGGGGTGGAGTCCCAAAAGGGGCCCAACCAGGAGGAGGTGGCTATGGAGGCGCCGCAAGGCGACCTCCCGGAATCCGGGCTCAAAGGGATAAAACCTCAAGGGCTTCAAGTTCAGCCCTGTGTCGGACTCGCATCGAACCTTCAGTGGTTCCGGAGTCCGACAGCGACCCTTCGTAAGAAGGGCAAGATCATGACGCAGGTGACCTCCGTCCAACCGGAGGCACCGGATGATTTCATGGAGGCGCTTAACGGCGCTTCCATCGACGAGGAGCACCGCACTGTTATGAGTGTGGTGATCCAGAAGGTTCAGTCCGACAAGAGCGGGCTGACTTAAGCATGTGCCAGCCTTCTAACAGGCTTTGAGGTATGTATTTAAGATATATAAAAATATTACCGCATAGACAGTAGCCCCTGATGCTCAGTTTGGTGTTCGGAAACAAAAAGCCGAACTAAGGATCTAAAAAGATATACGCAGGAGTCTAACATAAGTATGTCAATATGGGAATGCAAGCTGCGCTGCTGACCTTTGCCGCACTGACTGCGGAGGTTGGTGCATTGAAGCAGATCCTCGAGCAGTCCGAGAATGAGCTCGGACTTGCCAAAAAGCAGCTCGAGGACAAGGAAGGTAAGTAATACCTTATGGGAGTATTTAAAAGATGTGTTTGCAAAAAATGACAGGAATAACATGAATATTGCAAGGGCCACGAACGAGGTGGCGACCCTGAAGGAGGCGGTGTCCCGGGCCGAAAGCAATGCGGCCGCGGAGCGCACCGAGCGAGAAAAGCAGGAGGCGCTGTTGGCGGAGGTGCGGCAAGAGCTCCAGGATCTCGTGGAAAAACACGAGAGTTTGGAGCGTGACTCAAAGACTCGGGAGTCCGAGCTCGCCACGACCCTTGAGAGCGCCAAGGCCGCTAAGGCCGAAGCCCAAAAAGCCCTCCAGGAGATTGAGGCGATGAAGAAGATAGCGGCGGGTAAGGCATTCTATATGCAAAGCAAGCATGTGAAAGTGAATTATCTGTTACTTACCCGGATCCGGAGCTCTCCAGGAGCATTAGCAGATCTGCACTGCAGTGTGGCTGATGCGCCCACATTCTACCGAGCCGAGGAGGGAAGCTCGACGGAGAAGGTGTTCTGGGCTCAGTATGCTGAGGCCAGACACCCGGTGCCCTTAAGCGACCAGCTGAAGCAGCTGGTCGAGCTCCATAAGGTGGCCGAACAGGCCATGTGGGGCCTCATAGTTCGGCTGTGGCCTAATGAAGCCATGCCTGGGAGGTACTTCGGGCTGGTGAGGCGGCTGGTGGATGCCTGTCCATGGGCTGAAGTCATCAAGCGCTCCGTCTGCATCGAAGGTGCCCGTAGGGCCCTTTCCCTTGCTAAGGTGCACTAGGGCAAGATGGACGCTGAGAAGCTTATGAAGGATGGACCACCACCGAAGAAGGAGCATCGCAAGCCTGAAATGTATTATGAGGGCTTCCTGAAGGGTGCCTGCCTTATAGCGGATGAATGCTCCAAAGATATAATTTTTGAGTAGACTCGCATTTGTTATCCTGTACGCTGAAAACTTGTTGATATGCACTAAGCAACACTTTCTAATTTAAAATATTACCTTCTGTGCTGCCGTGTATTAAATTTGAGAGATGGCGAGTCGTTGGCTTCAGCCCCCATGCCACGAGTCTTTGGGGTGTTCAGATGAACTTGAGCGCCTTGTTCCCATTCTTGGGTCCTTCGAGGAGGCGCCAACGCAACTAACAAGGCAACCGGACTATAATGCTTGAACACTCTCACTTAGCCATAGAATTTTATAATTTTAAATTTGGTGAAGCCCCGGTATTCGGAAGACCGAGTTCGGGCGCTTATCCACGCCTAGGCGGACAATGCCGACTCCTCGCTCTAAGCGGCATAAGTCTTTAGGGACTCGAAAACCTCTCGAACAGCCACCAGCTCTCGCCCTATCATGACGGTCAGTTTTAGCTTTCTCCACCGAGGTGCTTAACCGAGCTCAATCGGGCACAATCGCAGTGGTTCTCCCAGCTACCTTAGCCGATATAACGGAACGAAGGTACCAAAACATGGGAGCAGGCAAAACCAACTATTGACCCAAGACATGATTCGAGCCGATGCATATAATGCTATAAGTTCGGGTGCCGACTTGTGAAAGTGTTCGGACTTATCACACCATGTTATGGGGTACTTAAGCCCTGGTGTATTGCCTGCACTAAAGTGTACGATTGTACAATGTCATAAATGATATATATATATATATATATATATATATATATATATATATATATATATATATATATAGGGAAATCAATAATAGGAAGAAGCTATATATAGTTTATTCAAAGGGCTGTCGTAAGAGCGAACGATACAAATAGTGCGATAAGCAAGGGACGGACTTTTAACATGTCTCTCTCCAGGGTAAGCTGGATGTTGTGTAAAACAGATATATTGCTCGTAATAGAGACCACCTGGACACTCGACATAGCTTTCGGCTTCCCAGGCTATTGCATCGTGTGTTCGGCGATTCTAATGCCGGACAGGGCTTCGTGAGAATGGAGTCCTGAAAGTAAAAAAGAAAGAGAGACAAAAAAGAATGACACAATCGGGAGCCCCTGGTGTGGTTGAGCCGCATTCTGGGCATGCCATGGTCGTGCCCCTGCCCATGTTATTTCCAGAGCGTAATTATGTACGCGTAATACTAGTTTCGCGATTTCGCGAGGGCTGGGGCTTGGGGCGCATTGCTATGCGTGCTCGGAACGTGCCAGGCGGTCTTGTTGTAGGTTACTCAGGGCGCGCTTGACGGTGTCCAGACGTTTAATAGCCAGACTCGAGAATTGCCTTAAGAGGCTGCTTTGTACTTCCACCGCGAGGGCCGCCGTATGCTCCTCCGCCCGGAGAGAGCGTTTGGTGTTTCCATTGACCGTAATGACTCCTCGAGGACCTGGCATCTTGAGCTTGAGATATGTGTAGTGCGGCACCGCATTGAACTTTGCAAATGCGGTTCGTCCGAGCAGTGCATGATAGCCATCGCTGAACGGGACTATGTCAAGATTAACTCCTCGCCCGTGAAGTTATCCGGGATCCAAGACCACTTCAAGTGTAGCTGAGCTCATGCATAGTTGGCCTCACTACCTGGTATGACGCCTTTGAAGGTCGTCTTCGTGGGTTTAATCCTTGATGGGTCTATGCCCATTTTATGCCTTGATCCCGATAAAGCAGGTTCAGCTGCTGCCGCCATCCATTAGGACTCTAGTGAGGTGAAATCCGTCAATGATTGGGTCTAGAACCAATGCTGCGAATCCGCCATGGTAGATGCTAGTTGGGTGGTCCCTTCGATCAAAAGTGATCGGGCAGGAAGACCATGGGTTGAACTTTGGGGCGACTGGCTCCATCGCGTATACGTCCCTTAGTGCACGCTTCTGCTCCCTTTTGGGTATGTGGGTTGCGTATATTATGTTCACCGTCCGCACTTGCGGGGGGAAGCCCTTCTGTCCTCTATTGTTCGGCGGCCGGGGCTCCTCCTCGTCATCGCTATGCAGCCCCTTGTCATTGTTTTCGACATTTAACTTGCCTGCCTGCTTGAACACCCAATAATCCATGTTGGTGTGATTGGCTGGCTTTTCGGAGGTGCCATGTATCTTGCACGAGCGATCGAGTATTCGGTCCAAATTGGACGGGCCCGGAGTATTTCTTTTAAATGGCTTTTTCCGCTGACCGGGTTTAGAGCCTCTGAATCCGGCATTGACTGCCGTATCCTCAGCATTATCACCGTTAATGCGGCGCTTGTGCTTGTTGCGACGCGACCTGCCACTGCTGTCCTTGGTATCTGAATTACCAGGGATCTTGGTCATGTTCTTTGTAACACCCCGGAAGTAACTTTCCATATTTGTAACTCCGACTCTTGCCATTTTCGGCATTGATATATGATATTCCCTCCGTGGTTGGGTTTCTCCTTTTTGCATTTTGTCCGTGTCATGCATTTTATATTATGTCATCATGTGCATCGCTTTTGCATACGTGTTCGTCTCATGATTCCGAGCATTTTTCCCGTTGTCCGTTTTGCAATCCGCACTCCTATCTCCCCGGCGGTCCTTTTACGTTTTTCCGCAAAGGGTATTAAACCTTCTCGAAATGGACCGAGGTTTGTCTAGTGGCCTTGGTATAACACCGGAGACCACCGGTCAAGTTTCGGTCATTTGGAGCTCGTTTGGTACTCCAACGGTTAACCGCACTCTCGCAAAGGCCTCTTTTAGTTGCAGCCCAACACCCTTCAAAACAGCCCAATAACCCATCTAAGTCACCTCCATGCTCTCCTTCGCTCGATCACGATCGTGGGCGAAAACTACACCTCATTTGGACTCTCCTAGCTCCTCTATGCCTATTTAAGCAAACCTCCCCAAATCCGGATCAATTCCACCCCGAAACCCTAGCCTTCTTCCTCCAGCGCGCGGACGTGTCCGCCGGCGCCGGACAATCGCCCGCCGCCCGCCAGCGGTGGCAGGCTGCCACGTGGCGCCGCCGCCGCCCCGCCGCGCGCCGCCGCCAGGGGCCAGATCCGCCCAGCCGGGCGGCCAAGGCTGCGCGCCCCACAGCGCCTCCGCCGCCTGCGCCGCCGGCGCCCGCCTGCCCGCCTCCTCCTCCGCCGCTGAGTCCGGCCGGCCCGCCGCGCGGATCTCGCCCGGCCCTCGCCCGCGCTCCGCGCCATCACGCCGCCGTCCCGGCCGGTCGCGCTGCCTCGCGGGATCCGCGCCGGCCGCCTCGCCCGTCGCCCGGCCCGCGCCCGGCCGGCCAGCGCGCGCCACCGCCCGTCGATCGATCGATCCGCCTCGGGATCCGTGGCGCCGTTGACTCTCTTCTCCCCCTCCTTTTTCCTAAGTCCTTAGATCATTGTAATTTTGTGCAATTTTCATCATGCTATATCTTCGCATCCGTAGATCCATTTTTCGCGTATAATATGTCAAAATGTTCGTCTCGAAGAGTAGATCATTTCATTCCATTGCATCGTTTTCATTTGAGCTCATCTTGATGCCCGAAATGCTGCTGGAAGAGTGCTATGTGCTGATAGTTTCTGATTTTTATCAGGACTTGCACTTTTGTTATTTTTGCCATGATTAATATGTGCACCCTATGGGTTTGAGTCCTACATGTGTTTTGTAAAATGCCATGCCATCTTTCCAGGGGTGTATGCCATGTATTTTTGTGATCTATGTGGTGACTAGCACAAGCATGCAAAGTAGGTGTCCTAATGTTGCTGATTTCAGCCCTGTTTTAGCTGATTTTGATGCCATGTTAACTTGATGATACCGAGAGATCTATGCATATTTTGAGATACTTCAGTAAGGGTGTTTTGTAAAGCATGTCTTGCTCTATCCATTCATGCCTTTGTTTGCAATTATGGGATGCCATAGCTTGAGTCAATCGAGCTCTACTTTTGCTATCAAATGTTTCCTGGCAGATTGTATACATGTTATTCAATTTTACCTAGCTTGTTTTGATTGATCCATATATGCTATGTTATTGTTCTTGCCATGTATGTCTTCTATGTCAGGTCTTCTTGATGTATGTATGCTTAGTTTATCATTTGAGGCTCTGTAGTGAGTGCATTGAGCTTGTAAACATGCCATCTCGTTATCAGTTTTTGACATGTCAAGTTGCTGAATCTGTTAACGAGACTTTCAATATTGACATGGGTGTTACTATATTTTCTAGTCCTTTTTGGCTTATGGTCAGTAAGGGACTTTTGTTCTAGGCTTTGAGTAGATTCATGCCATGCCTTGTTTTGCTATTTTAAGTTCCTGTAGCATGTACTTTTGTTGCTCTGAACATTGCAACCTGATGCTGTTTTTGCCATGTCCAGCCTGATTATTATTGCACTTTTGCCATGCTTGTTTGGACATGTTATGATGTGAACTAGCCGTAGCTCAGTGCTCATCTTTTGTCGAGCATCATGTGTAGATCACTGCCATGTGCTTTGTTGATACGTTTGGGTGCAGTAGCTTAATTATTTGTTGCTTGCTAAGTGGCATCATGCTGTTAATGGCAGATTTGCGCCATTCTTGTTTTGCTTGCCATTTGCAAACCGTGCATCCGATTCCGGTGATCTTTATATCGATTTCAACCGAAATCATCTCATCTTTCCAGTGGCATGCTTGGTTTGCCAAGTTGATGCCTGGTTCATCATTTACCTTCCGGAGCGCACATACGCATTGCATATCGCATCTCGCATATCATGTCATGTTTTGCATCATGTTGATTGTGCATTGCACCGTGATTTATTGTGGTTCCTTTGTTTGTGTTGTTGTTTTGGGTAGAGTCGGGAGACGAGTACGTGAACGAGGAGCCTGTTGAGAACGTTTTCGAGGATCAAGCTTTCGACAACTCTGAGAACATTGCAGGCAAGATGACCATACCCTCGAAATCACTTCTATCTTTGCTATGCTAGTTGCTCGCTCTTTTGCTATGCCTATGCTGCGATGCCTACCACTTGCTATATCATGCCACCCATATTGCCATGTCAGCCCCTAACCATCCTTTTCCTAGCAAACCGTTGATTGGCTATGTTACCGCTTTGCTCAGCCCTCTTATAGCGCTGCTAGTTGCGGTGAAGCTGAAGTTTGTTCCTTGTTGAACATGGAGATGTTGTTCCTTGTTGGAACATGTTTACTTGTTGGGGATATCACAATATATATATCTGCTATAATTAATACATCTATATACTTGGTAAAGGGTGGAAGGCTCGGCCTTATGCCAGTGTTTTGTTCCACTCTTGCCACCCTAGTTTCCGTCATACCGTGTTATGTTCCTTGATTTTGCGTTCCTTACACGGTTGGGTGATTTATGGGACCCCTTGATAGTTCGCTTTGAATAAGACTCGTCCAAGAAGGCCCAACATTGGTTTTACCATTTGCCACCTAAGCCTTTTCCCCGGTTTTCGCGAGCCCGAGGGTCATCTTTATTTTAACCCCGGGCCAGTTCTCCTTCGATTGCTGGTCCAACTTGAGCGATGTCCGGCGCCCTTGGGCAACCAGGGTTTATGCCAACCCGACGTCTGCTCATCCGGTGTGCCCTGAGAACGAGATATGTGCAGCTCCTATCGGGATTTGTCGGCACATTCGGGCGGCTTTGCTGGTCTTGTTTTATTGCTGTCGAAATGTCTTGTAGTCCGGGATTCCGAGATTGATCGGGTCTTCCGGTAGAAGGAATATCCTTCGTTGACCGTGAGAGCTTATAATGGGCTGTTGGGACACCCTGCAGGTAATATCTTTCAAAGCCGTGCCCATGGTTATGAGGCAGATGGGAATTTGTTAATGTCCGGTTGTAGAAAACCCAAAGTTGACCTCAAATAAAATACACATCAACCGCGTGTGTAACCGTGATGGTCTCTTCTCGGCGGAGTCCGGGAAGTGAACACGGTGTTGGAGTTATGTCTGACGTAAGTAGTTCAGGATCACTTCTTGATCACTACTAGTTTCACGACCGTGCTTTGCTTCTCTCCTCGCTCTCTTTTGCGATGTAGCCACCATATATGCTAGTCGCTTGCTGCAGCTCCACTTTACTACCTTGTCCTTCCTATAAGCTTAAATAGTCTTGATCTCGCGGGTGTGAGATTGCTGAGTCCCGTGACTCATGATACTTCCAAACACAGTTGCAGGTTCCGATGAGGCGGTGCAGGTGATTCCACCGAGCTCAAGTGGGAGTTCGACGAGGAACGTGGTCGTTATTATGTGTCTTTTCCAGATGATCAGAGTGGTGCCCAGTTGGGACGATTCGGGATCTGTGTTAGCATTTGGGGTATCTTCTTTCATTTTGGTTCCGTAGTCGGACCTTGAGTGTACTCAATGATGGATGTTTATTTATGTCTTTGTGTGAAGTGGCGATCGTAAGCCAACTATGTATCTTTCCTTAATTATTACATGGGTTGTGTGAAGATTACCTCACTTGCGACATTGCTTTCAATGCGGTTATGCCTCTAAGTCGTGCCTCGACACGGGAGATATAGCCGCATCGGGCGTTAAGTTGGTAATCGAGCCTTCCCGACTTAGGAGCCCCTACTTGATTGTTTGTGACGTTGTTGAGTCTAGAATGGAAAATGTTTTGAGTCTTAGGATTTTATATATCGAGAGTAGGATTCTTTTTACTCCCAGTCCCTTCGTCGCTCTGGTGAGGTATCCCGACGAGAGTTTTGACTCTTCTCTTCTCAAATTTCACTAAAAAATTTTTAGGATCACGTGGGTATCTTGGAATCGCTCCGATGGTTTTGTGACGAGAACATTGTTCTTGGTGCCTCCCGACATTTAGGGGTTGTGGCAGTGTCCCGGGAGTTGAGCTCCGAGGTGTTGTCGCCACAATTTTATCGCTGCGATTCGAATACCGAGTTTTGCCGACATCGAAATCTCTTTTGTGCAGTTGTTGGTGAGATAACCTCGATAGCCCAAAGATCTTGTGGCGAAAAGGGAGTATTGCCATGACTTGTATAACGGATGTTTTTCAAGGTCGAGGTACACGATTTCCGAGGATTTCTTGGTTATGTGTTGACGGATGGATACAAATGGATCTAGGTATTGTTAGTTTGGGTGATATATTTTGTGTCCCTGATCCCCAACACCAGATTGCATAACCAGAAAGTTTGGGAGTTTATAGGTGGGAATTCTAGTAGCTTACGGGATATTCTTTCCGATGATGTATGATTTGAGATTGGGGTTCAACGTTTAGTGGTCCGCCCATTCACGGTCGATTTACAAATGGTCGCGAGACGCCTTAAAGAATCCTTGGCTATGCTGATTCGGGACGCCTTGTTAGTCATTCGTGACGTCCGCTATACGTCAGGTCCGTGTGGGCCCCACCACTAACACTTTGGGTGAAATTCTATCATGTGTTTGTTCCGCTCATTCTAGAAGCCAATCTTTTGTTTTCAGTTGTGATATTCGAATTGTTTCTAAGACAGATGTTGTTTCCATATCTTTATCTAAGTGGCTTCTCACCTTAATGGACGTGTGATGATTAACTTTGAATTCATTCGCTCATTCTTGTTCAATGTTTATTGTGAAGACTATATGTTGCAATTTCTATCCGCTGATTCTACTTATCAATTTGTCTATCAAAGGACTAACGGATGTCACCCTCTTCAGATGGCTCCGCCAACGCTCCAATCCGGATCGCAATGATGGGGATCAGTCGAATCCTCCACCTCCACCTCCACCTCCGCCTCCAGAGGCCTGGCAAGCTATCATGGCAGCCACCAATGCCAATGCTCAGATGATTTTGCAGCTCTTGCAAGAACGTACTCAGGGGCAAGGCAATCAAGGCAATCAAGGTCAAGGCAACAATCAGCCACACTTTGCTACTCTCGACCGGCCTCGCTAATCAGCCGAAGTCTTTCAGTTTCTGTGTTGAGGCAACAAACGCTGATGATTGGTTAGTGGACATCTGCAAGCACTTTGACTGTAGCAATGTCAGACCTGAGGACTTTGTCAAGTTTGCATCGTTTCAACTCAAGGATCAAGCTGCTGAGTGGTTCCAGAATACAAAGATTCCAGAGGAGGTCGTGTCATTACAGGATGAGTTCCGCCGTGATTTCGAGCTCATCACATTCAAAAGTGTTGTTGAGAGCAAGCGTGAGGAGTTCCGCAATCTCAAGCAGGGCAACATGTCTGTCTATCAATACAATATCCAGTTGTAAGCTCGCTTGTTTTGCTAAGCAAGACGCACGATGAAAGGAGTATGATCTATCAATTCAGAGGTGGTCCGAGAGAAGATCTGCAATTACCTCTTGTGCTGTTTGAGCCAGATAAGTATGATGATTTCTACAACATGGCTCAAGCAAGAAGCTGCCCAGCTCAAATGCGAGGCTTCTAAGAAGAGAATCGGGGATGCAGTTCAGTCCTCTTCGTCCTCTCAAGTGGCAGCTAAGCAGCAGAAGTTTTACCTGCCCCTCCTCCGTTCCGGCGGCCTTACCAGCAGAAGAACTCAGGTGGCCGTGGATCTTCCCACCCACCCAACCCAAGCTATCGTAACAAGTCTAATTCTCAAGCTCCAAGGTCAAGTGCTCCTTACCACCGTCCGCTCTCGAGGTCACTTGCAACAAGTGTCGCAGAAGGGTCACTATGCTAACAAGTGCTTCAACCAGAGGCGTCTTCCGCCTCCTCCCTGTGAAATCTTCCAGCAATGCGGTGGTCAAGCATAATCCCAAGTCTGCAAGGTGAATATGATGAATGCAGCTCAAGCGGAGGAGTCTTCGATGTGATAATGGGTAATCTTCGATTAATGATATTCCTGCAAAAGTCTTATTTGATCTTGGTGCATCGCATTCTTTCATTTCAAGACCTTTTGCATCTAAGCATGAGTTGGTTTTTCAAGATTTGCCTAAGCCATTATCGGTTGTCTCTCCGGTAAATTCATGCATGCAAGCTCCATGGTTCCGGATGTTTCTATCAAGATGGGCGATTATAGGTTTTGGCTAAACCAATTGTCCTTGGTGACTCGGATATTGATCTTATTCTCGAATGGATCTGGCTTTATCAGCACAAAGCTCGATTGATTGTGCTGCCAGGAAATTCAATTGACTCACTCTTCTAATGATGTGATCATCTATGCCTCTCGTGATGAAACCATTCGGTTGTTTTCTCTCAATGAGAAGGGCGAACTGAATGCCATCTCTCGATTCCATCGCTTAGAGTACCAAGATGTCTTTCGGAAGAGCTTCGGGTATGCCTCCTCATCGCCGCTTGAGTTCGTTATCGATCTTGAGCCCGCATTGAACCCGCTTGCAAGCGCCCATACAAGCTTGGACCTGATGAGCTGAAGGAATTGAAGAAGCAGCTCGATGAACAAGAGCGTCTGGTTTGATCGCACCGAGTTCATCTCCTTGGGGTTGTGGTGTTCTTTTGTCCGAAGAAGGATGGCACGGACCGACTTTGCGCCGACATCGTCCATTGAATAAGAAGACAATCAAGAACAAGTATCCACTTCCCAACATCAATGAGCTTTTCGAGCAACTCAAAGGTGCTACGGTGTTCTCCAAGCTTGACCTTCAGATGGGGTATCATCAGATTCGCATTCGTGAACAAGATATTCCCAAGACAGATTCAGAACAAGCTTTGGTTCTTATGAATATACTGTCATGTCTTTCGCCTCGTCAATGCTCCTCCAACATTCTCTCGGATGATGAACTTCATATTCAACCCCTACACCAATGAATTCGTCTTGGTCTATCTTGATGATATTTTGGTCTTTCCAAGAATAAGAAGGATCATGCCAAACATTTGCGATTGGTGCTAGACAAGCTCAGAGAGTACCAATTCTATGCTAAGTTCTCCAAATGTGAATTTTGGCTTGATGAAGTGCTTTATCTTGGTCATATCATCTCGCTAAGGGCATCGCTGTTGATCCCGAGAAGGTGTCCGCAATTGTGAATTGGGAACCTCCTCGAATGTCAAGCAGCTCCGCAGTTTTCTTGGTCTTGCAAGCTATTGTCAAGATTCGTTGAGAACTTCTCCAAGATTGCAAAGCCTCTTTCCAACCTTCTCCAGAAGCATGTGAAGTATGTCCGGTCTCCCGAGTGTGACGTTGCTTTCAATACCCTCAAAGAGAAACTCGTCACAGCTCCCTGCTTGACTCCTCCCGATGAATCCAAGCCATATGAAGTTTTCTCGTGATGCTTCTCTTCAAGGTCTCGGTGCTGTGTTAATGCAAGAGAAGAGAGTTGTGGCTTATACCTCTCGCCAGTTGAAGCCCAACGAGAAGAACTACCCCACTCACGATCTTGAGTTGGCGGCAGTTGTCCATGCATTGATTACGTGGAGACATCTCTTGTTGGGAAGGAAAGTGGACATTTTCACCGATCACAAGAGTCTCAAGTACATCTTCACTCAGCCCAACCTCAACCTCAGCAGACTCGATGGGTCGAAATGATTCAAGAGTACAACCCAAGTATTGAGTATACTCCGGCAAAGCCAATGTCATTGCAGATGCTTTGAGCAGGAAAGCTTATCGCAGCAGTCTAATCCTCAAGCCTTTTCACCGGATCTCTGTGAATCTTTCCATAAGCTGAATCTTCAAGTTGTTCCTCAAGGCTTTCTTGCCAACCTCATAGTATCTCCTACTTTGGAAGATCAGATTCGTGAGGCTCAACTTCGGATACCATGGTGAAGAAAGTGAAACGTGGTATCGACAAGGGCATTTCCAAGTACAAGTGCTTCCGCGTTGATGACAAAGACACTCTGTTCTTTGAGGACCGGATTGTGGTTCCTAAGGGTGATCTGAGAAAAGTCATTATGAACGAGGCTCACAATTCGCTTCTATCCATTCATCCCGAAGTACGAAGATGTACCATGACCTCAAGCAGTCATATTGGTGGACTCGAATGAAGCGAGAAATTGCTCAATTCGTGAATGAGTGTGATGTCTGCAGAAGAGTGAAAGGTAACACCAAAGACCAGCTGGTCTCCTTCAACCTCTTGCTATTCCTGAATGGAAGTTTGATCATATTGAAATGGACTTCGTGACTGGCTTTCCAAAGTCCAAGCGTGGAAATGATGCTATCTTCGTTGTCATTGACAAGCTTACTAAAGTGGCTCATTTTCTTCCTATCAAAGAATCCATCACAGCAGCTCGGTTGGCGAGCTATACACCTCGTGATTGTCTCCTTGCACGGCATTCCACAAGTGATCTCTTCGACCGTGGCAGCATCTTTACCTCCAAGTTTTGGGATTCTTTTCGAAGGCCATGGGCACCAACATTCGGTTCAGACAGCTTTCCATCCTCAAACAAGTGGCCAAGTTGAGCGAGTAAATCAAATCCTTGAAGATATGCTCGTGGCTTGTGTCATTTCTTTCGGTATGAAGTGGGAAGATTGTCTTCCATATGCCGAGTTCTCTTACAACAACAGCTTCCAAGCGAGTTGGGCAAGGCCCCATTCGAAATTCTCTATGGCGAAAGTGCGTACTCCTCTCAATTGGTGCGAGACGGTGAACGCCAACTTCTTGGCAATGACTTGATCACGAATGTAAGAAATGTGCCAAGTCATTCGTGAGAATCTCAAAGCAGCGTAATCGCGCGGAAGAGCTATTATGATGATAAGCACCGTGATGTGGCTTTTGAAATCGGAGACCATGTCTACCTCCGTGTCTCCAATGAAAGGCACTCGCCGCTCGGTATCAAAGGAAGCTTGCCCTAGATACGTGGGTCCTTTCAAGATCATTGGGAAAAGAGGCGATCTCGCCTATCAACTTGAGCTTCCATCCAACTTTGCAAACGTGCACGATGTGTTTCACGTGTCACAGCTTCGCAAGTGCTTCAAGACTCTGAACGCACTATCAACTTCAAGAGATTGACCTTCAAGAAGATCTCTTATCATGAGCACCCTGCTATTCTTGAAGAAACCGAGCGCAAGACTCGCAACAAGTCAATCAAATTCCTGAAAGTGAAGTGGTCACACCATTCCGACCGAGAAGCTACCGGGGCGCGAGGATCACCTCCGCTCGAGTATCCGGAGTTCTTTCAGTCCTAGATCTCGGACGAGATCCTCTTGTAGTGGTGGAGTGTTGTAACACCCGGAAGTAACTTTCCATATTTGTAACTCCGACTCTTGCCATTTTCGCATTGATATATGATATTCCTCCGTGGTTGGGTTTCTCCTTTTGCATTTTGTCCATGTCATGCATTTTATATTATGTCATCATGTGCATCGCATTTGCATACGTGTTCGCCTCATGATTCCGAGCATTTTTCCCGTTGTCCGCTTTTGCAATCCGCACTCCTATCTCCCGGCGGTCCCTTTTACGTTTTTCCGCAAAGGGTATTAAACCTTCTCGAAATGGACCGAGGTTTGTCTAGTGGCCTTGGTATAACACCGGAGACCACCGGTCAAGTTTCGGTCATTTGGAGCTCGCTTGGTACTCCAACGGTTAACCACACTCTCGCAAAGGCCTCTTTTAAGTTGCAGCCCAACACCCTTCAAAACAGCCCAATAACCCATCTAAGTCACCTCCATGCTCTCCGTCGCTCGATCACGATCGTGTGGGCGAAAACTACACCTCATTTGGACTCTCCTAGCTCCTCTATGCCTATTTAAGCAAACCTCCCCAAATCCGGATCAATTCCACCCAAACCCTAGCCCTTCTTCCTCCAGGCCGGACGTGTCCGCCTGGCGCCGGACAATCGCCGCCGCCGCGCAGCCATGGCAGGCTGCCACGTGGCGCCGCCGCCCGCCGCCGCCGCGCCGCCGGGGCCCAGATCCGGCCGCCTGGCCAACTGGCCAGCCTGGCCCGCGCCCCAAGGCCCGCCTGGCGCCTCTCCGCCGCCTCGCCGCCGGGCCCGTTCCGCCTCCTCCTCCGCCCGCTGAGTCCGCTGCCCGCCGCCGCGGATCTCGCCTGCCCGCCCGCGCGCGCCACCGCGCCTCCTCGCGCCTGCCGTCGGCCGGTGCGCTGCCCCTCGCCGGGATCCGCCCCGGCCGCCCTCGCCCGTCGCCCGGCCCGCGCCGCCGCCGCGCCGCCACCGCCCGTCGGCCGATCCCGATCCGGCCTCGGGATCCGTGCGGCCGTTGACTCTCTTCTCCCCCTCCTTTTTTCCAAAGTCCTTAGATCATTGTAATTTTGTGCAATTTTCATCATGCTATATCTTCGCATCCGTAGATCCATTTTTCGCGTATAATATGTCAAAATGTTCGTCTCGAAGAGTAGATCATTTCATTCCATTGCATCATTTTCATTTGAGATCATCTTGATGCACGAAATGCTGCTGGAAGAGTGCTATGTGCTGATAGTTTCTGATTTTTATCAGGACTTGCACTTTTGTTATTTTTGCCATGATTAATATGTGCACCCTATGGGTTTGAGTCCTACATGTGTTTTGTAAAATGCCATGCCATCTTTCCAGGGGTGTATGCCATGTGTTTTTGTGATCTATGTGGTGACTAGCACAAGCATGCAAAGTAGGTGTCCTAATGTTGCTGATTTCAGCCCTGTTTTAGCTGATTTTGATGCCATGTTAACTTGATGATACCGAGAGATCTATGCATATTTTGAGATACTTCAGTAAGGGTGTTTTGTAAAGCATGTCTTTATCTATCCATTCATGCCTTTGTTTGCAATTATGGGATGCCATAGCTTGAGTCAATCGAGCTCTACTTTTGCTACCAAATGTTTCCTGGCAAATTGTATACATGTTATTCAATTTTGCCTAGCTTGTTGTGGTTGATCCATATATGCTATGTTATTGTTCTTGCCATGTATGTCTTCTATGTCATGTCTTCTTGATGTATGTATGCTTATTTTATCATTTGAGGCTCTGTAGTGAGTGCATTGAGCTTGTAAACATGTTATGATGTGAACTAGCCGTAGCTCAGTGCTCATCTTTTATCGAGAATCATGTGTAGATCACTGCCATGTGCTTTGTTGATACGTTTGGGTGCAGTAGCTTAATTATTTGTTGCTTGCTAAGTGGCATCATGCTGTTAATGGCAGATTTGCGCCATTCTTGTTTTGCTTGCCATTTGCAAACCGTGCATCCGTTTCCGGTGATCTTTATATCGATTTCAACCGAAATCATCTCATCTTTCCAGTGGCATACTTGGTTTGCCAAGTTGATGCCTGGTTCATCATTTACCTTCCGGAGCGCACATACGCATTGCATATCGCATCTCGCATATCATGTCATGTTTTGCATCATGTTGATTGTGCATTGCACCGTGATTTATTGTGGTTCCTTTGTTTGTGTTGTTGTTTTGGGTAGAGTCGGAGACGAGTACGTGAACGAGGAGCCTGTTGAGAACGTTTCGAGGATCAAGCTTTCGACAACTCGAGAACATTGCGCAAGATGACCATACCTCGAAATCACTTCTATCTTTGCTATGCTAGTTGCTCGCTCTTTTGCTATGCCTATGCTGCGATGCCTACCACTTGCTATATCATGCCACCCATATTGCCATGTCAGCCCCTAACCATCCTTTTCCTAGCAAACCGTTGATTGGCTATGTTACCGCTTTGCTCAGCCCTCTTATAGCGTTGCTAGTTGCAGTGAAGCTGAAGTTTGTTCCTTGTTGAACATGGAGATGTTGTTCCTTGTTGGAACATGTTTACTTGTTGGGGATATCACAATAT
Organism: Aegilops longissima; assembly: GCA_021605205.1. Classification (NCBI taxonomy): domain Eukaryota; kingdom Viridiplantae; phylum Streptophyta; class Magnoliopsida; order Poales; family Poaceae; genus Aegilops; species Aegilops longissima. The sequence continues at coordinate 96,736,017 of CM038677.1, read as the reverse complement.
ATATATCTGCTATAATTTAATACATCTATATACTTGGTAAAGGGTGGAAGGCTCGGCCTTATGCCCGGTGTTTTGTTCCACTCTTGCCACCCTAGTTTCCGTCATACCGTGTTATGTTCCTTGATTTTATGTTCCTTACGGTTGGGTGATTTATGGGACCCCTTGACAGTTCGCTTTGAATAAGACTCGCCCAGAAGGCCCAACATTGGTTTTACCATTTGCCACCTAAGCCTTTTCCCCTGGTTTTCGCGAGCCCGAGGGTCATCTTTATTTTAACCCCGGCCAGTTCTCCTTCGATTGCTGGTCCAACTTGAGCGATGTCCGGCCCCTTGGGCAACCAGGGTTTATGCCAACCCGACGTCTGCTCATCCGGTGTGCCCGAGAACGAGATATGTGCAGCTCCTATCGGGATTTGTCGGCACATTCGGGCGGCTTTGCTGGTCTTGTTTTATTGCTGTCGAAATGTCTTGTAGTCCGGATTCCGAGATTGATCGGGTCTTCCGGTAGAAGGAATATCCTTCGCTGACCGTGAGAGCTTATAATGGGCTTGTTGGGACACCCTGCAGGTAATATCTTTCAAAGCCGTGCCCGGTTATGAGGCAGATGGGAATTTGTTAATGTCCGTTGTAGAAAACCCAAAGTTGACCTCAAATAAAATACACATCAACGCGTGTGTAACCGTGATGGTCTCTTCTCGCGGAGTCCGGAAGTGAACACGGTGTTGGAGTTATGTCCGACGAAGTAGTTCAGGATCACTTCTTGATCACTACTAGTTTCACGACCGTGCTTTGCTTCTCTCCTCGCTCTCTTTTGCGATGTAGCCACCATATATGCTAGTCGCTTGCTGCAGCTCCACTTTACTACCTTGTCCTTCCTATAAGCTTAAATAGTCTTGATCTCGCTGGTGTGAGATTGCTGAGTCCCGTGACTCACGAGATACTTCCAAACACAGTTGCAGGTTCCGATGAGGCGGTGCAGGTGATTCCACCGAGCTCAAGTGGGAGTTCGACGAGGAACGTGGTCGTTACTATGTGTCTTTTCCAGATGATCAGTAGTGGTGCCCAGTTGGGACGATTCGGGGATCTGTGTTAGCATTTGGGGTATCTTCTTTCATTTTGGTTCTGTAGTCGGACCTTGAGTGTACTCTGAATGATGGATGTTTATTTATGTACTGGGTGAAGTGGCAACTGTAAGCCAACTATGTATCTTTCCCTTAATTATTACATGGCTTGTGTGAAGATTACCTCACTTGCGACATTGCTTTCAATGCGGTTATGCCTCTAAGTCGTGCCTCGACACGTGGGAGATATAGCCGCATCGGGGGCGTTACATTCTTACTATGAGCTAGCCAGTTTTCTTCTCCCGCGCAAAAGCGGCTCATGAGTGTTGTGAGGGCTGCCATGGATTTCGGCTTTTCCTGTTCTAGGTGCTGGGGAAGCCACTCGTCGCGGATGTTGTGTTTGAAGGCTGCAAGGGCCTCGGCATCCTGACAATCGATGATTTGAATTTTTTAGTTAGGAACCGTGTCTAGAATTGTCTGGCTGATTCCTCTGACTGCAGAATTATGTGGCTTAGGTCATCGGCGTCTGGTGGTCGCACATATGTTCCCTGGAAATTGTCGAGGAATGCGGCTTCCAGGTCTTCCAACAACCAATTGACTCTGCTGGCAAGCTGTTAAGCCAATGCCGGGCTGGTCCTTTAAGCTTGAGTGGGAGGTATTTGATGGTGTGTAGATCATCACCGCGGGCCATGTGGATGTGAAGGAGATAGTCCTCGATCCAAACCGCAGGATCTGTTGTGCCATCGTATGATTCGATGTTTACGGGTTTGAAACCCTCAGGGATTTGATGATCCATCACTTCATCTGTGAAGCATAGTGGGTGTGCGGCGCCTCTGTATTGGGTTATATCACGACGCAACTCAAATGAGCTTTGTCTACTGTGTTCGGCCCGGCCGGAGGTGCCATATCCGGCATGACGGTTATCGTCACGTGTCGTGGGGCGCCCACGCGATCCATAGATCGATCTTGTCTGCCTTGTCCTCCAATATATCTCGCAGGTTTGGCGCATTTCCCCGTGCCTTTGTATTTTTTGAGCGGCGACGGGGTGCGGCTTGAATTGAGGGTCGAGAGGCCTCTCTCGCATGCCACGCAGGTGGCGGTCAGCCATATCATGCACCGGTGATGTAGGTTTAGGTGCTTCCTCCTCTAATCGGGGTAGCAGCCTGCGTCTTGGGTAGCTCTTGGAGGGGCACTCGAGTTCATACTCTTCGGCCGCAAGGACTTCAGTCCATCTATCAGCTAGCAAATCTTGGTCAGTTCTAAGCTGTTGCTGCTTTTTCTTGAGGCTGCTTGCCGTGGCCATGAGCCTGCATTTCAAACGCTCTTGTTCTACGGGATCCCCGGGCATGACGAATTCGTCGTCGTCGAGGCTTGCCTCGTCTTCGGAGGGAGGCATGTAATGATCGTCCTCTACCTCTTTTTCTGCCACTCTCTCTGAGGGTTGGCTTCTCCATCCTCCTGCGCTGAATCTTGCTGGAGGAGGTTGTCTTCGGCACTGTCCGGGGTGTTATTATCTCCCATGCCGGAATCACCGTTTTTGCTGTGGCGGGATTTAGAGCGGAGCCGCTGACGCCGGCGCTTAGGCTATTTCTTGGAGGGGTCATCCTCCACTGTTCCATCGCCATTCCCATCTTTTGGGATGTCCACCATGTATATGTCATATGACGAAGTGGCCTTCCAGTGCCCTGTGGGCGCTGGTTCTTGGTCGTCTCCTGCATCATTGTCCATACCGTCGATGTCTTCGGAGTCGAAGTCGAGCATGTCGATTAAATCATCGAGAGTGGCTACGAAGTGGGTGGTGGGTGGGCTTTGATTTTCTTCCTCGTCCGCACCCCAACCTTCCTGGCCATAATCCGGCCAGGGCTCTCCTGATAAAGAGAGAGACTTTAGTGAATTCAGAATGTCGCCAAAGGGCGAAAGTCTTTGAAAGATGTCCATGTAGTGAATTTATGATCGGCGCCCAATCGGATTCGATTAGGGCGCTGAAGGCTCGGAGTCCGGAGAGGAGTCCGCGCCTTTGAGTCACGAGCCATAAGGGACGGGTAGGTGTTCGCTCAATCACCAGGATCGCAGCCCCGAGGCGGTGTCCAGCCACCCGTCCTCGATCGGCGCGCGATCGGCTCCGAGCTAAAGGTCGGAGCGGACTCGTGCGGTTTTCCAGGACACCGTCGGCGGCAGAGATAGATCATGCCCCTCGTGATAAAGGCGGGGCGCTTTGTTGTGGCTCGAACCCGTCAAGATCAAGTCTCCGCGGATGTCGGCCGTAGTTCAAACTTCCAAATCTTACTCGATGGCTGTGGGCGTAGCTTTCAATCTGCTCCGGATGGCTGCTTAATTGGCTCGCGATGCAAAGCCGCCGATCACGTAAGATCTGTCCAGGAGAAAGGTCTCACCTTGGAGCGCATCGTTGTTGATGATCGGAGGAGCCATCGGGCCTAAAGATGACGACACGAGGAACTCTCAATGAAAGCACCAATGTCGGTGTCAAACCGGCGGATCTCGGTAGGGGGTCCCGAAGCGTGCGCCTAGGCGGATGGTAACAGGAGACCAGGGACACGATGTTTTTACCCAGGTTCAGGCCCTCTCGATGGAGGTAAAACCCTACTCCTGCTTGATTAATATTGATGATATGGGTAGTACAAGAGTAGATCTACCACGAGATCAGAGAGGCTAAACCCTAGAAGCTAGCCTATGGTATGATTGTTGTTCATCCTTAGGACTAAAACCCTCCGGTTTATATTGGCACCGAATAGGGTTAGGGTTACACAGAGTCGGTTACAATGGTAGGAGATCTACATATCCGTATCGCCAAGCTTGCCTTCCACGCCAAGGAAAGTCCCATCCGGACACGGGACGAAGTCTTCAATCTTGTATCTTCATAGTCCAGGAGTCCGGCCAAAGGCTATAGTCCGGCTATCCGGACACCCCCTAATCCAGGACTCCCTCAGCTGCTGTTGCTCAATCCACTCGGCCAGTGAATCAGCAATTGCCTGGGACTTAATTACATTTTTTGCTTCAAACTTGATATCCAGAGGGACAAGTTCTATCGCCCACTTAGCCACTCGACCGGTTGCATCTCGATTGTTCAAAATTTCTGACAATGGAGCATCGCTGACGACTGAAACCGAGCGGTCTGTGAAGTAATGTGCAACTTTCTTCGTGGTCTGATAAATTCCATAGACGAGCTTCTGGTAATGCGGATACCTTAGCTTGGACAGAGTCAAGACTTTAGAAATGTAATACACTGGGCGTTGAAGTTTGTAGGCTTTGCCTTCTTCCTCTCGCTCGACTGTGAGCACTGTGCTGACAACCTGTCAAGTGGCTGCAATATGTAACAATAAAGGCTCTTTGCTGACTAGGGCAGCAAGCACCGGTTGGGTGCAAAGCAGGGCTCTGAGCTCTACAAATGCTACCGCAGCTTCAAGAGTCCACTCAAACCAATCAGACTTTTTCATCAGTCGGTAAAGAGGCAAGGCCTTTTCACCGAAACGAGAAATGAATCGACTTAACGAAGGCAAACAACCTGTGAGCTTCTGCACGTCATGCACATGCACAGGGCATTTCATTCGGAGAATTGCTCAACTCTTTTCCGGGTTTGCGTCACTCCCTCGTTCAGAAACGAGAAAACCAAGTAACTTTCCTCCTGGGACTCCGAATGTGCATTTCAACAGATTGAGCTTGATATCATATCTTCTTAGGTTGGCAAAGGTTTCAGCGAGGTCAGTCAGTAGGTCGGAACCTTTGCGTGACTTGACTATGATATCATCCATGTATGCTTCCACATTCCGGCAGATCTGAGTGAGCAGGCACTTCTAAATCATGTGCATGAACATGGCCCCAGCATTCTTAAGACCAAAGGGCTTGGTAACATAGCAAAAACACCCGAATGGGGTGATGAAGGCCGTTTTTATTTCATCGGGTCCATATAGTCGGATCTTATGGTACCCAGAATATGCATCCAAAAAGGACAAACACTCACACCCCACAGTCGATTCAACAATCTGATTGATGTGGGGGAGAGGAAAGTGATCTTTCGGGCAGGACCGATTGATATGTTTGAACTCAATACACATATGAAGTGAGTCATCTTTCTTGGGAACCATGACGACGTTGGTGAGCCACTCGGAGTGGTACATCTCGCAGATGAACTTAGCTGATAGGAGCCGAGCCACTTCCTCACCAATCGCCTTCCTCTTTTCCACGGCGGATCAACGGAGATGCCTTTTGACAAGTTTTGCTTTTGGGTCGACACACAAACGGTGCTCAACCAGTCCCATGGGTACACCCGGCATGTCTCATGGTTTCCATGCAAAGATGTCCTAGTTATCACGGAGGAACTAGATGATCGCTTCTTCCTATTTACTGTCAAGTGTTGTTGGGATGTGGGTCGGAGCAGCAGTGGGGTCTTTCGGGTGAATATGGATGGATAGGCTTTGTCTCAACGGCCGATTGAACTGCAGACTCCGAGGCAGGCTTCTTAGCTCGCAACAAATCACTCAGATCTACATTTTTATTGTATTCCTCCATCTCTATCGCTGCCATCTGCTCATCAGCAGTTTTTGAGCCTTTTTGAAGGCACTCTTTTGCTCTCTGCCTATTTCCCGTGACTGTGATCACACCTCTGGGTCCGGGCATCTTCAACTTGAGATATATGTAACATGGTCGAGCCATGAAGCGAGCATATGCGGTCCTGCCCAGAATAGCATGATACGCACTGTGGAAATCTGCAAGCTCAAACGGCAACTTCTCCTTGCGGTAATTCTTGGAATCACCGAAAACCTCATCAAGAGCAATCTGTCCGAGTGACTTTGCCTTTTTTTCGGGGATGACACCGTGGAACTGCATGTTGCTCCCACTGAGTTTGGACATCGTAATGCCCATCCCTTGGAGGGTCTCAGCATACAGAATGTTCAAACCACTGCCACCATCCATAAGGACTTTAGTCAGTCGGGTGCCCCCAACGACTTGGTTGACCACTAACGCTTGCCTCCCAGGGGTAGCTGATAACCCACAAGTATAGGGGATCGCAACAGTTTTCGAGGGTAGAGTATTCAACCCAAATTTATTGATTCGACACAAGGGGAGCCAAAGAATATTCACAAGTATTAGCAGTTGAGTTGTCAATTCAACCACACCTGGATAACTTAGTATCTGCAGCAAAGTATTTAGTAGCAATTTTATATGATAGTAGTGGTAACGGTAACAAAAGTAACGGTAGCAAAAGTAATATTTTTGGTGTTTTGTAGTAATTCTAACAGTAGCAACGGAGAGGTAAATAAGCGAAGAACAATATATGTAAAGCTCGTAGGCATTGGATCGTTGATGGAGAATTATGCCGGATGCGGTTCATCATGTAACAATCATAACATAGCGTGACACAGAACTAGCTCCAATTCATCAATGTAATGTAGGCATGTATTCCGAATATAGTCATACGTGCTTATGGAAAAGAACTTGCATGACATCTTTTGTCCTACCCTCCCGTGGCAGCGGGGTCCTAATGGAAACTAAGGGATATTAAGGCCTTCTTTTAATAGAGTACTGGAACAAAGCATTAGCACATAGTGAATACATGAACTCCTCAAACTAAGGTCATCACCGGGAGTGGTCCCGATTATTGTCACTTTGGGGTTGCCGGATCATAACACATAGTAGGTGACTAGACTTGCAAGATAGGATCAAGAACTCACATATATTCATGAAAACATAATAGGTTCAGATCTGAAATCATGGCACTCGGGCCCTAGTGACAAGCATTAAGCATAGCAAAGTCATAGCAACATCAATCTCAGAACATAGTGGATACTAGGGATCAAACCCTAGCAAAACTAACTCGATTACATGATAGATCTCATCCAACCCATCACCATCAAGCAAGCCTACGATGGAATTACTCACGCACTGCGGTGAGCATCATGAAATTGGTGATGGATGATGGTTGATGATGACGATGGCGACGAATCCCCCTCTCCGGAGCCCCGAACGGACTCCAGATCAGCCCTCCCGAGAGGTTTTAGGGCTTGGCGGCGGCTCCGTATCATAAAATGCGATGAATCCTGCTCTTCTATTTTTTTCTCCCCGAAAGCAAATATATAGAGTTGGAGTTGAGGTCGGAGGAGCTCCAGGGGGCCCACGAGGTAGGGGGCGCGCCCTAGGGGGGCAGGCGCACCCCCACCCTCGTGGCTAGGGTGTGTCCCCCCCTGGTCTTCATCTTTTGCAAGGATTTTTTATTATTTCCAAATAGATGTTCCGTGAAGTTTGAGGTCATTCCGAGAACTTTTGTTTCTGCACATAAATAACACCATGGAAAGTCTGCTGAAAACTTCATCAGTCCGGGTTAGTTCCATTCAAAGCATGCAAGTTAGAGTCCAAAACAAGGGCAAAAGTGTTTGGAAAAGTAGATATGACAGAGACGTATCAGTAGCAACGTGCGATGGGTGATCAGATTGGTCGAATATAATGGGAGTCTTCGACCACTTCAGGTACTTCATAGTTGCCGGAGCAACCATGTTCACTTCTCTGTTAATGAGTTTCAGTCGACTTTTGCTCTCGACATCAGCAAAAATCACAAAGGTAGCATTGACCTGAGGATATCCTTCTCACAGGGCTGACCCTCTCGAAAATGCTGAATCAGGAGTCGACACTGTCGAGTGGTATGCTTGTGCAGAATCAAATTACATTCTTCATCCTTTTTCGTGTGGATGTGACACGGCAAATCCAGGACATCCTGGCTGACTGATCTTTCACCTTTTTCTGCACCCACGACCCTTTAAGCTTTCCCTTGAACTTTCCTTGGTTCAAAACTGCGGCCTCAACGGGACCTGCAGGTTTAGCTTTACATTTTTGCTTCCTACTGGTGTTTCCACCTCCAGTGTCCTGGTCGACTGGTTTACCTTTACCATTACGGAGTTGGTCTTCTTCTTCGCTGTTTGCATATCGAGTGGCTATTTCCATCATTCGGCTCAGAGACATGTCTCCAGATCGACTGAACTTCAGGATGAGCTCTCTGTACCGGACGCCCTCTTTGAAGGCGCAAACTGCCTAGTGCTCTGACACATTTTCCACCACATGGTGAAGGGTAGTCCATCTCTGGATGAAGTCTCTCAAAGTTTCATTCGGCTTCTGAACGCAGTGTTGCAATTTAATTTAGTCAGCCCAGCAGGTCGCTTGCAGGTGCCCTTAAATGTCTTGACGAACACTCGGGCTAAATCTTCCCAGCAGAAAATACTTCCAGGGGCCAACTGATTCAACCAAGCTCTGGCCGAACCCTCAAGCTTCAAGGGAAGATGCTTCATGGCTACATCATTGTTGGCCCCACCAATCTGTACAGCCACTTGGTAATTATCTTCTAGCCAAGTGTCTGGCTTCGACTTACCGGTGAACTTGCCTACTCCGGCATCCAATCTGAAGTTGGGAGGGATCTCAGCTGCTCGGATAGCTCTATTGAAACACACGGGCCCAGAAACAAATGCTCTGCTTCCAATCGAACGGTCTCTGTCTTAACCTTCTCTGTTTGCTCTACCTCTGTCAACCAAGCCTTGCACGAGGAGTGACCTCGCATCGAACCCAGACTCTCTTGGATCGACTGGGGCTCTCCGCTCGTCACCATACGGGCACCTGTCGTCATACAGCCGGGGCGTGTACAAACCGCCCCTCGGCGGAGGCGTAGGCACTCGACGGCGGTCATCACGGGGATCAAACTGCCCGTGGCCCCGACCAAGGTACTGATCTTGGTGGTAACCACGATCTTCACGCCGCCAAGGCAACCTCGGGCTATGTGCTGACTGAACTGTGTCTGCAACCACGTATCAGCTATGGATTCTATTGCGCGACTGAGAAACAGCTGAGTTCTATTCTTCTGTTGCGCGTTCATCGAGTGACTGTTGGAGATTCTACAGATGCGTACGCTCAGCCAAGGTGTCTAAACGCACAACCTTCCAATGCCCGAGCCTTGGAGGACTCCCCAATGATGTTGGTTTGGGGTGCCTGGACGTTGCGGCGATGCAGCTCCTCCCTTTGCTCCACAGTTAGGGCTTGGGGATAGTATTCAACATGATCGCGCGACGGGTCATTGCCGCCACCGCCGCTGCGATGAAATCCGGGCGGGCTGCGCTGGGAGTCGACCATGAGAACTTCCGCCGCAGGGTCCTTGCTCTCGAACTCGGAAAGAGTGTCCGAGTGACCAGCCAACAGATCGATTGATCCGTAGAGAGATTTGTCAGGCTCGATTGCCGGGACTTGAGGGGTGGTCGACTGGCGATCCACCGCATGGTTCATCCACCGCTGGAGCCGCGATCGACCACATCGCTTGCGACGACGAACAACAGGGAGTGAGGACGTTGTGGGAGCCGACTCTCACATCCCTAGCTTCTGGTGTTGCCTAGTGTTTGCATCTTGCTTGCATCATGTTTAAATTTTTTGAAACTTGAATTGAGGAAATTTGTAAGCCTCAAATTTTAATTCAAGAAGGGCAAAGAACCCTAGAAAATTGCATTCAATGTATATCAACATGTTCTTATTAACTGTTTGATATTTTTGGCAAGGCTTTTGCACCAATCCAAAAATAATGAACATTTGTAGGAATATTTTGGGCACTGAATTTAAATCATTATTGTATTTGAATTTGGAATTATATTCATAATATATAGAATATATTTTCAAATAACTTTGAAATGTTTTATGTGCTTTTGGAAAAGTCCATCTAGCAACATAAAATTGTTCAGAGGATTTTTGGCACTGGTTTGAAACTGTTGGAATTTCAAACAGTGGCAAGATTCAAATCAAAACAGAGAAACAAAATAGAAATAAGAAAGGAGAAAACCTACCTGGCCTTACCTGTAGTCGGCCCAGCTGCACTGCCCAGCCCACCTAGTGGTCCAGCCCACCAGGGGCAGAGCCGTCCTCAACCTCTGCCTACTGGCAGAGGCGTGTCGGCGCGCGCCATAGCTCGCCACCTCCTGCTTGCCGCTGTCCGCCTGGAGCTGGCTACGAACGACACGCGACCCCCTCGATCCCCTCTCACTCTTCCCGCACCCATCCCCCTCCTCTGTCTCTCTCCCTCGTTCTCCCCCGGATGCATCCGAGAACACTGACGAGCTCCACCACGGCCACCGCCACTCCCTCGCTCTCTTTCCGCATCCCTGAACTCCGCCACGACCCCGTGGAGCCACACACCCGACGCACGTGACCAGAGGATGCCCAGTCGACCGGAGCATTGTCGTCTTCATCTCCGGTGCCCGGTGATCGACTCCGTCGATCCGCCTCGTCCAGAGCGTCTCCGAGGCCGCTGACCTACCCTGCCGCATCCCTGTGAGCTCGTGCTCCTCCCCCTTGCTCATCCCCTTCTTTTCCGTAGCCTAGCTGCCACTCCCACCGTGCCCGCGAACTCCACGCCGCCGGTGATGTCACCACCGTCGCTGCAGCCTCTGAGGCTCGAAAACAAGTGCGGCACCGTGCTCCGCATCCTCCCAGGAGCCTGCCCAGCCTCTCAGCTCGCTCGCTCGCCAAGCGTAGCCCCGTGTTCGTCCTAGCCCGAGCTCCGGCCGTCGCCGCGAGCTTGCTCCGGCGAGCTTCGTCCACCCCGCGCCCTCCCGCGTGCCTCCGCTGGATGCACGCGAGCAAGGGAAACCTTCTGGTGCCCTTGGCTTGACCCAACACCGCTCGTAGCGCCGCTCCGGCAACCCTCCGCCGCAGTTACAGGTCACCGGCGTTGAACTCTGGCGACGCTGATGTGGAGCCATCATTAGGCACTAATCACCACTAACCCCCCCCCCCTAACAGACATTGACGAGCGGGCCCCGCATTGGGTCAAATCCCAGTCAACACGGCATTGACCCCTAACTAACTATGAGCTTATGACATGTGGGACCGGGTCGTCAGGTTTGACCCTGGTCAAACCTGTTGACTTGCTGACGTCACAATGACGTCATGCTGATGCAACAAGTCATTTTCTGGAGTTGATTGATTTTTAAATAATCCAGAAATTGCAGAAAATGATCTAAACTTCTGAAATTCATGGGAATTCAACCGTAACTCCAAATTAAATAATTTATATATGAAAAATTATCACGAAAACCCAATCTATCCATCTGTACCATTTTCATGCATGATAGAACAACTTATGACCACTATTAGGGCAATTCAATTAAATGGTATTTAAGAAAACACATATGGAGTTTGAATTTGAATCTTTGATTCAAACCAACTTCATTTAATGTGGTTGCTAGTTGCATTAGCTCAAACCACAACATATTGCCATGTCACACTCATGCATCATATTGTTCCATTGCATTGATTGTGTTTCTTTCTCAGTTGTCGGTGTTTGTCCCCTCTCAGTAGACGAGGTTCCGATGATGAGTTCGATGACACCGATGAAGAGCTATACTATCTTCAGAAGTGCCAGGCAAGCAAAACCCCCTTGTTCATTCCGATACAATCCCACTCTCTCGCTCCTGCTCTCTTTTACTGCATTAGGACAACAACGATTCAACTGTTACATGTCGCGGTAGTTGAGCCCCTTATCCTCTACATGACATGTCATTGCCACAGTAAATAGATCAAACCCACTAGCATGAGTAGGAGTTGTTTGAGCCCTGATGTGCCTACTCATTCATGCTTGTTTGTCATGCCTGCTACTGCTTAGAGTTGAGTCAGGTCTGATTCATCGGGGATGAATTGGAGGTGTGTGAACATGTCCTACTGTTGAGAGCTAAGTGTGTGAACACGATTTGGTAAAGGTAGCGGTGAGAGGCCATGTAGGAGTACATGGTGGCTTGTCTCATTGCAGCCGTCCTCAGGAACTGAGTTCTGTGTTTGTGATCCATGAACAGCTACTACCACACATTGGAATGCTTAAGTGCCCCTCTCGACTTATTAATCAACTCGATCTCTGTCCAGGAGTTGCAACTAGTTTCTGGTGTTTGTAGGTAGTGCTAGTAGTCTACCAAGTGGCACCCGGTACAGGTGGGCTTGGGACAGACTAGGTGCAGTGGCATGGTGTACCAAGTGGCACACGGATGGTGGGCTTGGGAACCATGCTCACATCGTTTGGGGCCGTGAGCGACACCCCGGCCGGATCTCCTTGCGGATGGAACCCGAATAGGCAATAAACCTGGACGAGAGACTTGTGTGGTTAATCAGGTCGTGGCCGACTCCCTCGCCAAGCTTCCGCTTGAAGGTTGCTGATATACATGACGTGTACATGTCGGTAAGTGGCGAGAGCGTGTGTGAAGAAGTACACCCCTGCAGGGTTAACATTATCTATTCAAATAGCCGTGTCCATGGTAAAGGACTTCTGGGTTGCCTGTACAGTTCATAGACAAGTGAAAGTGGATACTCTAAAATGCGCAAGATAAGCGTGAGTGCTATGGATGGCGTTCTCGTGAGGGAGGCGGAGGCGGATCCATAGTGGTGTATTGGTATGGTGAATATGTGGACTCGTGTGCGCCACCTCAAATGAGTTACTTGCAGTCGTAGTTCGGGATAGCCACCGAGTCAAAGCTGGCTTGCTGCAGTCAAACTCCACCACCCCCTTTGTTGATACCGATGCATATGTAGTTAGTTCTGATGTAAGTCTTGCTGGGTACATTTGTACTCACGTTTGCTTAATTTATGGTTTGCAGAGAGACTTCAGTCTCGCTAGTAGTTCCACATGGACTTCGACGTTTAGCTTGTTACCTCAGCTACGGTCTTGTGCCCTCGGCAGGATCTTGTAGATAGTCAGGCTTCTCAGCCTTTTTCATTTGTATTTGTCTGTACTCGGACATGTTAAGCTTCCGCATGTGTTTGACTTGTATGCTCTGAATGCTGGGTCGAGAGACCCATGTTTGTAATTGTCACAGCCCAGAATTTGTTGTAATTAGTGGCATCTGCATCCATGCATCATGTTTGTTTTCAAAGGAAATTTTGAAGTGGGGATGACCAAGCCCTAGCACTAAAGCGAATCAAATAGTTTCAACTAAAAATATTTTTCAGTGAATCCAAATGGCTTTAAGAAAATGTTCATCATTTCTGGAAAAATGTTATAAACCATAACCAGAGGTGTTGCACATTTTTCATAACATATTTGGTCACTGGATTAATTCATGAAGTATTTGCATTTGGGCATTTAATGCTAATAAATAGTTTAAATGTTCAAATAATCATAAACCAAAATGTTTGCTGTTTGTTATATTCCAAACAGTGGCATTTGATTAGTTTCATGATTTTTGGGTTTGACCTAGTATTTTTAATAAAGCCAAACAGTTGCAGATAAATAGAAAATAGTAACATAATTAGAAAAAGAGAGAGAGAGGAGCCGACCTAGCCCACTTACCTGTAGCCGGCCCAACTTGACCAGCCCAGCCCACCTACCTCGCCGCTCGTCGTCTTCCTCTGCCAGTAGGCAGAGGCGAGGCGTGGCGCGCGCCGGAGAGCCCCGGCCACCTCCTGCTTACCTGCTCGCCGCTGGAGGCACCCGAGGGTGCCACGCACTCCCCTCGACCCCTTGCACCTCTCCCCTCTCTCCCAGGACTCCCTCTCCCTCCTCTGCTCGCTTCCGCAGCGCCACCGGGTGCTGCCGTTGACGCCGTTCGCCACCACCGCAGCCAACGCCTCTCCCTCAACCTCCCGAGCAGCCCAGAGGCTCCGCCACTCTGTCCTCGACCCCCTCACCGAGCCACGCCCCTCCAGAAGCCCCCGAACGTCCTCACCGAGCTCGTCTCCTACCTCGGACCCGCCGGTCGCCGTCGCCCGATTCGTTGAACTCCGGACGCCCCCGAGCCCGCTGACCACCTCTTCCTCTCCACTGTGAGATCCTACGCCTCCCCTCTCTATCCCCGTGCTCGATTTCACCGCGTTGCCGTCGCCTCTGTCAATTCCGAGAACCCGTCGCCGCCGGCTGTGTCGCTGCCGTGGCTAGAGCTCACGCACATCGCGTTCGAGCACACCACCGTGCTCAACGCCACGCCAGGACCCCAAAACCCTCACCTATTGCTCCTGTTGTGCACCGTAGCCACCGCTCGCGCCTCACCCGAACTCCTGCCGCCGCCGTCGTCGTGCTTGCCGTCGCCTCCAGCCACCCTAGCTCTTCCCGTTTGCCCTGCTAGATGCGCGCGAGCCTGGGCGTCTTGTAGAGCCCCTCCGCCGCTCTTTTGGTCATCGGAGGGCGAATCCCGACGCTCTCCGCCGTCCCTGGCCTTGCCGGCGACGAGCCTCGGGTCAACTCCAGCGAGTTTGACCCGGGTTTGACCCTAGTTTGACTCCCCCAGAGCCACTGACATGCGGGCCCCGCCGGGCTAATTAAGTTAGGTTAGTATTAACTAAGCTAGGTTAGTTTAGTTGAACAACGACACTCGGGACCCACCGGTTAGTTTGACTGGGCCGCCCGTTGACCTGCTTGGCGTCACTAATACGTCATCTTGGCGTGATGTTGTTTACGGGATTTTAATAAATCAGAAATGATTTATTAATTTCAGAAAATACCCCAAACTTCTAAAATTCATAGAAATTCAACCGTAACTCCAAATTAAATAATTTATATATGAAAAATGATCAGAAAAATATGAAGCATCTGTTTATGTGATGATCATGCATGTTTGAACAAGTTAACCTCACTGAATAGAACAAATGATGATTAGGGCAATCTATGAAATAACATTTGGAGTTGGAATTTGTTCTTGTTTGAGTTCCACTTCAATTAACTTGGCTAGATATTGCATTAGGTGAATTCAGTACCTTAACATGACATGTCATTCATGTGAATCTGCATTGCATTGATTGTGTTCTTTCTCAGTTGCCGATGTTTGTCCCTCTCGATGAGCGGCGTTACGCGATTGTTCGATGACACCGATGAAGAACTATATTATCTTCAGAAGTGCCAGGCAAGCAAAACCCCCTTGTTCATTCCGATACAATCCCACTCTCTCGCTCCTGCTCTCTTTTACTGCATTAGGACAACAACGATTTATATGTTACTTGCTGCGGTAGCTGAACCCCTTTATCCTCTGCATGACCTGTCATTCCACAGTAAATAGATGAAACCCTCTAGCATGAGTAGGAGTTGTTTGAGCCCTGTTGTGCCTACTCATTCATGCTTGTTTGTCATGCCTGCTACTGCTTAGAGTTGAGTCAGGTCTGATTCATCGGGGATGAATCGGAGGTGTGTGAATATGTCCTACTGTGTGTGAGCTAAGTGTGTGAACACGATTTGGTAAAGGTAGCGGTGAGAGGCCATGTAGGAGTACATGGTGGGTTGTGTCATTGCAGCCGTCCTCAGGAACTGAGTTCTGTGTTTGTGATCCATGAAACAGTTACTACCACGCATTGGGCCCGAAACCAATGGACCCTCTCGGCTTCTTAACCACCCTTGTTCTCTGTCTAGGAGTTGCAACTAGTTTCTGGTGTTTGTAGGATATGTGTTGGAGGCCGTGCGTAGCGCTGACCCTAGGGGTGGGCTATGATGCGGTAGATACACCATGGCCGGTGTACGAATGCCGTTTGGTATCTGGGAACCTGCACACATCGTTCGGGGCCGTTAGTGGAAACCTCGGCGGACTCCTCGTGGATGGAACCGAATAGGCGATAAACTGGACTAGGGACTTGAGTGTTTAGGTAGGCCGTGGCCGACACCCTCGCTGGGCTTCGCTTGAAGGTTGCCGAGTACATGTTGTGTAATGCGGCGGTAAGTGGTGAGCGTGTGTGAAGAAGTACACCCTGCAGGGTTAATATGATCTATTGAATAGCCGTGTCCGTGGAAAAGGACTTCGGGTTGCCTATAATAGTTCATAGATAAGTGAAAGTGGATACTCTAAAATCGCAAGATAAGCGTGGCGCTATGGATGGCATTCTCGAGGGAGGCGGAGGCGGGTCCATAGTGGTGTATTGATATGGTAAATATGTGGACTCGTGCGCCACCTCAAAAGAGTTACTTGCGATCGTAGTTCAGGTTAGCCACCGAGTCAAAGCTGGCTTGCTGCGGTCAAACTCCACCACCCCTTTGTTGATAATGATGCATATGTAGTTAGTTCGATGTAAGTCTTGCTGAGTACGTTTGTACTCACGTTTACTTATTTTATGTTTTGCAGAGAGACGTCAGTCTCGCTAGTAGTTCCGCTTGGGCTTCGACGTTTAGCTTGTTACCTCAGCTACGGTCTTGTGCCCTAGGCAGGATCTTGTAGATAGTCAGGCTTCTCAGCCTTTTTCATTTGTAGATATACGTACTCGAGACATGTTAAGCTTCGCTTGTGCTTTGACTTGTATGCTCGAGTGTTGGGTCATGAGACCCATGTTTGTAATATCTCGCTCCTCGGAGCCTAATGAATAAATATTTGAGTCGTAGAGTTATGTTGTGATGCCATGTTGTATTTACACATATTGAGCATATTGTGTGTATGCTTGAAATGCTTGGTATGTGTGGGATCCGCAATCTAGTTGTTTATCCTTGGCAGCCTCTCATATGGGGAAATGTAGTCTAGTGCTTCTTGAGCGATAGTAGTCCGCTACAGCCGGTTCACGGAGTCTGCTAGCCCAGACACTACTGCTTTGGACACTTGGCTGGCGGCATGTGTTTCACCGTTCCTATGTACATCCCTTGAAATGTCACCGGTGATATTCGAGTCCTGCCTAGCCTGCTACAGCCGGGATACGGAGTCTGTTAGCCAGTGCTACAGCCCGATTTCATACGTTGATGACCGACATGCTCGATGTGATTCATGTATGCCTGTCGCCATGGGTTAATGCCGCTTTGGGTTCACGACTAGCCATGTCGGCCAGGGTTCTCTGTCATATGGATGCTAGCGACACTATCATATATGTGAGCCAAAAGGCGCAAACGGTCTCGGGCCATGGTAAGGCGACACCCGTGGGAATACCGTGCGTGAGGCGCAAAGTGATATGAGGTGTTACCGGCTAGGTTGATGTGACTTGGAATCGGGGTCTGACGAGTTGGTATCGAGCGACTACAGTAGGATTACCAAGCCAAACTGGTGAAGTTGTGTCTAGAAATGCTTTAGTTATGTAAGGAATTGATTGTGGAAGGAGCGTAAGGCTCTTTTTACTCCTTATACCTCATGGCCTTCTGATCTGTGTCAACCTCTTCTCTTCTCCGGGGTTTAAGAACTAGGCTTCTCATCTATCTTTCAGGATACGTGCTACTAATCCCTAGACCTTTAAGATTGTTGGATTTAAGCCTCAGTTCAGTTCCTACTATTTCTGTATGTCAACTGTTGATCTCGGAACCTTGATATTGTGATGTTGAGTGGTTATGCCACCATTTTTGCAGGATGTCTCAAATCATTTTGAGCATTTATAGCCGTTATGCTGTCCGAGTCATCCCAGGTCTCTAAATAGTCCGATGCATTGCAAATCCTTTCTTTCCGTTCCCGATGTTCTTTTGGTCAGAATAAGCACACTAACCAGTCAGTCGAGGTACTCTGTTGCCTCGACATATATGTTGGAACTATTATTATGACCCTAGGTGTTTTAGGAAGTCACCTAGCAATTTAGCAATGCTTTTGTATCCCCAGTGTGATGATTGTGGCCATTATTCTTAAAAGCATCCCGTGATGCCATTTAGTAGTAGGCATTCTACTCCTGGGTTTCTGAACCCGAGATTCATCCTACTTCATGTTGTTAGTATTTGCTAGTTCCTTTAGGATATTAGTAACCTTTGCATTAGTCCTCGAGGTCCGTGGTATTTCTTTCTTTCAAATACCATGAACCAATAAGGCAGAAGTTCTTTGAATTAAAAGATCACAATCAGATTACTCTTGAGGAGTTCACCATTCATAATTGTGACTCTGCCAGTTCTACCCTTTCCGCATGGGTTATCCGGAAGAAATTTTGAGCTTTGCTCGACATACTAATCTATGCATTCACAACTCAGAAAATTATATGTTCCTTTGAGTTGCTCTCTTTAGTTGTATCCCGACCATCGTCTATCAGTTGATAGTCAGGAGTAGTCGTGCTCTCGTCCTCATCGATGCCCATTTTTCTTGTGGTCCGTCAAGCCATTCTGTTCTGGAATGACTAGGAGAAACAAACTCCAGTACCTTGTCCATTTCGAGGATTGGGTCAAAGTAGTTGTATTCCGCAGATTAAAATGCCAATCCAGCTTTGATTCTGCTCTACCTTGGAGTGTTACCATCTTTATGTCAGGAACATCTTGAGAATTTCACCTTCTCTTATGAATTCTTGTCGTAGTGATACTTCTCGCCATCATTGTTCATTCCTCGGTGTCGTGTTGTCGCAACCGGAATGCCGACAAGTGGATTGTGGTGTGTGAAATCGATACTCCTAGCAACCTCGTTTCTTGGTAGTAAATGGACAATACTCTCATTCTTAGCATGTTGGTTATTGAATCATCATCCTAAGATTAATCGTGCTACTTAGTCCTTAGTTCTGCTGCACTCTTCGATCTATGAGTTAGGATTGTGTGAATCCCTCACTCTTTTGATCATATCGTCTTTCCCTCAAAAGCAAGATTGATCTCAAGCTTAGTAACATACCGGTGGTTCGTGACTTTCCAAATATCTTCATGGAAGTGTTACCGGGTTGTTTCCTGACTGTTATGTTGAGCTCGTGATCAAGTTGGTTTCTTGTGAACCACCCTTTCTCCAAGAATCTGTGTTGGATACCCCTGAGCTAGTTGGTTGAGCTAAACAACAACTTGGAGAGTTGGAAGATAAAGCTTTGCTTAACTTAGTTCATCTCTAAGGGATATCTTCTGTACGTGTGTGTGTATTGAAGAAAGATGATATCTCCATCGATTGGTCCTCGTGATCAGTTGTTGGATCTATTGCCTTGTCAAAACTTTGACTTGAGTATGGGCTATCATCAAGTCAAATCAGAACCAACGATGCTCGTAATGTTGTCTTACTCGTGGTTGATCCCTCGAGCATACACCATTACATCTTTTGGTCTGACCAATGTTATCACCGTGTTCACATGATGGTGGAAGTCCAGTGATATGGAAATTCCGATGAGTTGCTGTTGAGCCCATCAGTAGCATTTTGTCTCCCCCATGATTCATGTTGAACATCAACCTAGCATTGGAAACTTTGTAAACAATGCCTTCGTGTTCCACTCATGAAGCCTATGCTTGGATGGAAGAAGTGACTTCCTCAAATTCATGTGCTTTAGGTGTAAGTTGCCGCCATAAATTTGAGAAAGGTTTGTTTTTGCTTCCTATGGAATCATCCCAAGTCAGTCATGCATGTGCGAAGTATTCTATGGTCTGATAGACTGATCATCTTCATTCCATATGAATTCCCTAGCACACCAAGCCACTAACTGATTTGTTCAAGGAGAAGAAGTTTCTTCATAAGAGCTAATCATATGACTTATGCAAGGACTTCGTTATTCATGATGATGGTTCCCCACCGAACTTGGTAGTGTTTAATATAAGACTACTACGTGGCCATGCTTATGCAGGACAACGTGTTCACTGTTTGTGTGAGAACCGCTCATGTTTTGGAGCTTACTACCATAGTCCATCTCCGAGAATCTCGCAACATCATCTAAATCGATTTGTGTTGCAACCTTTCCTTTTCAGACATCTTTGAGTCACAAGTATCCTATCACCAATCGAATCTGAATCTCGGCAGATATGATGGTTGGAACATTCAACAGTTGCATTTCGTTCCCAGCTTGCACCGTCCTTGTGCCATTTCACTATGGGCTGCCTTCTTAGTAATTCTTGTCCAGGTTCATCTCCAAAGGTGGACTTACCATGGGTTCCCTCCACCTCTGATGAAAAGCAAAAAATCATCCATTGCGTTGTCATCAACAAGGTAGTCCACATCATCCATTCTAATCCGGGTGTACCATTCCTTTGCACTCGCTTAAGCGATCGTTGTGAATTGCCTTAGGCTGGTATGAAGAGTTTCAATGATCTCTGAATCAAAAGTAATTCTTTTTGCCACTTAAGGGAATAGTTCCTCGCGTCACCTCCCCTGAGGTGCCCCGTTATTGAATCATGGCAATTATTTCCTCGCCACCTTGAAACCATCACTACTAGGAAAAGGGCTATAGATGGGAATGACACTAATGGCGCACTGGAAAGATGGTGCGCCATTAGTATATACTAATGGCGCACCACCATCGGATGCGCCATTAGAGTCTAAACTACTAATGGCGCACCATGCTTTGGCTGCGCCATTAGTATCAAATTTTAACTAGTGCGCTGTCCAAACATACTAATGGCGCATCCTGCCCAAATCGCCATTAGTAGTTGTAACTACTAATGGCGCACCAAAATGAGTGCGCCATTAGTATAGAAACTTTTTTGAACTAGTGCGCCTATCAAACATACTAATGGCGCATCCTGCCAAAGTCGCCATTAGTAGTTGTAACTACTAATGGCGCACCAGGCAGCGGGTGCGCCATTAATATAGAATTTTTTTTTTGAACTAGTGCGCCTATCCAAACATACTAATGGCGCATCCTGCTTAACTGCGCCATTAGTAGTTGTAACTACTAATGGCGCACCATGCAAGAGGTGCGCCATTAGTAAGTGGGCAACAACAAGATATTTGGGACAGCCTCTCCTACCCACACACTCACTTTCTCCCCACTTCATTCTCTCCACCTCCTCCTTGTCTCGGGTGCCTCCTCTTTTTCACCTCATTTCCACCATAGATTCATTCAAATTAAGTGGTTAAATTACCTTGTTTTAATAGGTAAGTAAGGGGGGAAGCTATATTTAGGTTGTTCTCCTTACAACAATGTGCACATGCACTTTTACGGCCTAGCTAGATCTATGTATGTTAGGTGGTGTTGCATATGTTTGTGGTGTTTGCATATGTGTTTGTGTTTGGAGGTGTACGGTATTTGAAATCGATAGTTGCCAATATTTTGCGGAATGTTGATTCATTTCCGTTTAGTGAGAATTTTGGCATGCATTAAGCATTCTTTTGGTCCTATTTTTAGGAAAGTCATGCCAAATTTTTGTTTGGTTCTAAAATATCGTTTTGCTCTACCCATGACGACCATAGTCCCATACGATGACCGAAGGCATCGTGAATAGGTTTTGAGGTCCATGAAGGCGAGATGCTTCAAAAGAGCGAGGCGGAGATAAGATGTCCGTGTCGAAGATGCAAGCTGAAGAGCCTTATTGCGGACCCGGATTCCGGCAGGTGCGGGACCACCTGCTGTTGCGTGGTTTCATGGATGGCTATCGGTGGCAAGGTGATGAAGATGACTACGAAGTCGTCCATGCGGGCGGGCAAGAAATGAGGAAGGGCAGCAAGACAACCACAGCGGCTCGGTAGGCGAGAAGACGAAGAATCCCGGGAGATGATCACGGCTGTGATCTGTACAGATCATCATGTAGAAGATGCAGGACATGATGATGAGGAAGATGCGGAGAGGCGGCGGGCATGATCATGAAGATGATGATGCGGCGGAGCGACGATGCTGGACCATCGATGGGCTGGGTGCAGGACCCTCATATTCAAGAGCTGCTTCTCAAGCAGACGGATACTTAAGAGCTGCCGCCGAGAGAAAGCCAAGATGGATCAACTTGAGTTAGACGCGGTTACTCCATTGTATGAAGGATGCAGGCCGAGGATACCCTTTGAAAGTAGCGCTCATGGCCACGGAGATGAAGGTAAAACACAAAATGACCGGCGCGTAGCCGGCGAGAACATGTCATTACGCACGACGTCTTCCCAAAGGGAACAAGTGCCCGACCAGTTTGGAGGCGAAGAAAATCGTGTGTCCTCTGGATTTACCGCCGTGAAATACCATGTGTGCATGAACAATTGCATCATTTATCGGGACGAGCACGCGGAGTCTACCATATGTCCGGTGTCTTGGCGTCACTCGATACAAGAAGAGGAAAAGCTCCTCGAAAAGTGGTGTGGTACTTTCCGATCACTCCTCGTCTGCAGCGCTATTTCGCGGACCCTAAGGTAGCAAAGCTCCTGCGTTGGCACGCGGATAGGGAGGAGAAGAAGCGGGAAGATGGCGCAAATGATCCGGAGATAGATAAAAAGACAAGATGCTGAGTCACCCTAAGGATGCGAGCGGTGTAGCGTTGAACGAAGACTGGAATTTGGGAGCGATCCAAGGAACATCGTCTTTGGCGCGAGAACCGATGGAGTCAATCCGTTTGGCAGCCATAGAAGCACACATAGCTTTTGGCCTGTGTTTGTGTGGATGTACAACCTTCCCCCTGGTTGTGCATGAAGAGGAAGTACATTCACATGAGTATGCTAATTGAAGGGCGAAACAACCAGGAGCGACATCAATCTGTATCACGGGGCTGCTGAAAGAGGAGCTTGACACGCTGTGGAAACGCCAGCCATGTCGTGGGGCGCCGCAGAGAAAGAATATTTCCCTATGAGAGCCGCACTGCTCACGGCGGTGCACGACTATCTCGATTCTGGATATGTCGTGGGGCAGGTAGTCCACGGATTTTACGGATGCGTAAGGTGCATGGATGACTGGCGTATCGCCAGCTAGATAGAGATCCGGGTCTTGAAAACCGTGTTCATGGGACATCGAAGGTGGCTTCGCGGCGATGACCCGTGGAGAAGCGCAAGGATCTGTTCGATGGTGAAACCGAACCCAGCGCCCGTTTACGAGGAGCGGCGAGAAATAGACAAGCTGTTGGAAAATTGGAAAGACTGCCCTTTGCGGGAAAGAAGCAAAAGGCGCGAGCTGGGAAAGAAGCGAAAGGCGCGAGCGCTGCTGAAGGTATGGAAAGCGAGGTCTGTTTTACGGGACTTGCCGTCTTGGAAGATCCACCGTGTGCCTCACAGCCTTGATGTCATGCATATCACGAAGAAGCGTGTGCGAGAGTCTGCTTGGTACCCTGCTCAACATGCTAGAGAGGACCAAAGATGGGCGAAAGCAAGGCAGACTTGAAATCAATGGGCATCGGCAGGAGCTTCACGCTATATATGATGATGATGATGATGATGATGATGATGATGATGAGGCTGAGCAGGACACGAAGAAAGTCGTCGCAAAAGGCAAAAGGCCAAGAAGACCGGAAATGACTACCCTCCGCGTGCTTCACTCTAAGTCGAGGAGGAGATCGAGCAGTTTTCACCTACCTCCTAGGAGTAAAACTTCCTTCTGATTCTGTGGGGAAGATAAGCAGATACCTAGACCCAGTGAAGCGAAGTTCAGCGGGATGAAGTCTCACGGTATCACGTCTTGATAGCGCTGAATACTTCGATTGCAATCCGTGGGATCATGGGCGCGCACGTCCGTGGAAGCGCTATTTGGCCTATGCAACTTCTTGACGTCATCTCTCGGAAGTCGATTGGCGTGAGGCAACTCGAAGGCTACGAGGAAGAGATCGTGGTGATACTATGCGAGCTTGAGATGTACTTCCGCCCGCATTCTTGACGTTATGGTGCATCTGCTGGTCCATATAGTGGAGGATATCATCAACTCGGGCGGCGTTCCTGCACAGCATGATGCGTTCGAAAGGATGAATGGTGTCATCAAAGGATACGTTCGCAACATGTCACGTCGGAAGGAAGCATAGCGAGGGCATTACGATCGAAGAGTGCATCTCCTACTGCACGAATTATCTAGGCATCGAGAACCCGTTGGTCTGCCCGTCAGCGAGCACCTCGGCAGGCTCGCTGGATGGGGTCACCGTGAGGGTCGCCTTGAAATGCATGTCGACCGGTCGACTCGCCGACTTTGAAAGAGCAAACCTAGTCGCGCTACAACACATAGGCGTGGTCGATCCTTGGGTGGTAGAGCACAAAACCTTTATTAAAAAGGCGTACAATGACCGAGGCCAGCAGAGGACGGACGGAGATACACTCAAAGAGCACAACTCATGTTTCACGCGTTGGTTCAAGCATAAGCTTCGTCGTACCCTTTACATGAGGATTCTTCGCGGAAGAACAACTCATATTCGCCTTGTCACGGGCGCGAGCACAACTGATGACCTATGAGGCGTCACGATATCACGACTACACATTCTACACGAGGCCAAGGACATGAAGGCGATGGTTATCGAACTCCGGGGTAGCGATGGAATCCTACACGGTAACGACAAGGACAGATACTACGGAAGGATCGAGGAGATCTGGGAGCTGAGCTCTGTTGGAGAAAGGTCGATGTTCCGTGTCGAGATGGGCCAAGAACGTCATAAAAGAAGACCGGTATTTCACCACCATGGTTATACGAAGCCAAATCAAGACCATGGTATAAGCGTCACCCTTGAAAAATGAGCCATGGGTGCTGGCTTCCCAAGTGGACCAATGCTTCTTCATTACCGACCGCCAAAGCCCGGTCGTGTTGTCATGAGGAGAGGCAAAGGAAGATCATCGGAATGGATGGAGTAGCCAATGAGCAAGACTTGACAAATCACGGCGACCGAGGATCGAACATGGCGGCGATGATGAAGTAGCAGCATACACCACAAGAAGAAGCAGGACCACCCTACCTAAGGGCGTCCGTTCCACGGAAGAACTCCATTTGCGAAAAAGAAGGGCAAGAAGATTGTGAGCAGATAGCTAGCTAAGATCGATTGTATTTAAATCGTAGCCTTCATTTCTCGATTGTATTTCATGGGTACTTTTGAACTATCATGAATATTTTTAAATGCTACTGTCTTATAAAAAAAATATTACTGTTATTATTTAAACAAGTTTGAACATTTTAAACACAAATAAGTATCAAACAGCTTTTAAATGCTAAAAAAATTTGTGGAGCCCACCTCGATCCCCTCCATCTCGATCGCTGTCCCACCTCGCCAGATCCGGTCCCCTCGCCTTGAGCACCCCCAGTCCACCGGCCGCCGCCTTGCAGCCCCCGCACCCTCGATTCCCCTACTCAAACGCCGCCGACCCCCCCCCGCACCCAGCACCGTCTTATAAAAAAATAAGTATCAAACAGCTTTTAAATGCTCTGTCTTATAAAAAATATTACTGTTATTATTTAAACAAGTTTGAACATATTTAAACATAAATAAGTATCAAACAGCTTTTAAATGCTAAAAAAAATTTGTGGAGCACAGGAGTGAACCCGGGACCTCTGGTGTGAAGCTGCTGCTGACCGGTCGAGCTAGTAGAGTGGGCTTGACATAGATAGGTTACAGTACTACATAACCTTTTGGCTCGAGTTGAAATAAAAAAAAAATACTAGAGGTGCGCCATTAGTATGGACATGCTAATGGCGCACCACTGGTGAGGTCGCCATTAGTATTGTGGCCCCCTTCGCCCGATCCCCCTCGCCCGATCCCCTTCGCCCGATCCCCTCGCCAGTTCTCTCCTCTCGATCCACCGCCGCCTCGCCGCTGCCCTCGCCCTCGCCCTCGCCCTCGCCCTCTCCCTCCCTCGCCCTCTCCCTCGCCCGCCCGGGCCGCCCGGGACGCCGCCTCGACCCGCCGCCCGGACGCTGCCCGCCGCCCAGCCGCGCCTCGACCCGCCCAGCGCCGCTGCCCCACCTCGACCCGCCCGTCCACACCACCGTCGACCCGCCTCCCTCGGCCGCCACGGCGCCCATGAGACCTAGACTAGGCGCCCAAAGTGCGACCACCTCCTCCTTACTTCTCCATTCCGCAAGTCCATAGCCTCCTCTCACGTGCTTGCTTCCTTCTCCATTCCACTTGATTCTGGTGGGTGTGTGTATGCTATTGATGGCAAATAACAAAGTTGAATCATATTAGTTTTAGATTAGTTGAAATATTAAGTCCTTAGTTGAAAGGTTGCAATGAGCAGTTTGCATTGTCCATTTGTGCCATTTTACTGCTTCTAATTTTGTTGGTTCTTCTAGCAAGCATATTCCATTGATCTGATTGAATTCCCTTACCATTTTGTCTATCGTGGTTCTTTACTTGGTGATGTAATCATTTTAAAGTTTGACCTAGATACTATAATTAATAAACAGTTGTGAATAGTATATATCGAGAGGACTCCACTATGCAACCTTTGACATGCTCATCACATCTGTTATTTATAGTGAACCTTCTTTACTTGTATTCTGAGGAAACAATTGGTACAATTCTTGCGGGGCCACTGACCGATGTACACTGTGTATCAGGAAACCCTAGAAATGTTATAGGTCTCCTGTTGGTAGGTAAAAATTATGCCATGGAGAATTACTCGATGATCTTTCTTTATGTACTTTACTAACTTAGAACCATTTAAATATTATTTAGGTCAAAAGTCTTACGACAGTTTCGTGCTGAAATAGAGGCGCTTGATTAGTCTGCTTCCATTAGGAGGATTCCAAGGTATATACCCCAATTCTATTTAAATATAAATTGGAAAAATCTCTTTCAAATTTTGGTACAATTGCTTGAATTTTTGGAGTACACGAATTATGGGCTAGTGATGATCATATGCACTAGTTACTAGTAGATGCTTCTCGACCCAATTTGAGCAGCGAGCACTAGCACCAAGCTACGGGTTTTGTTAAATTACACTCTGAGATGTAGATGCACGAAAGATAAACATGTTGTTTGTCTACAAAAAAAACTTAATTACTATTATGGGCTAGTGATGATCATATGCACTAGTTACTAGTAGATGCTTTTTATCCTCAGTTGGCGTCTAGTGTTCATAGAAATATATGATTATCTTTGTTGTATAAACTATTTGGCTGCCAAGTTACAACTTCTTGGTGAAAGTTCATTTTTTTTTATCGATTGGCATATGAGTGGCAGAAAAGTGGCTAGCCTAAATCTGCATATATGAGCATATAGATCAACAAAAAATAAACCCATTCGGCAAGAACATTTATGCACCTATTTACTAGAAGAATGAATAAATGAATGTCGGGGCTAGAGATCATTCTTGTTTGTTATCCGGGAAATACAAAAGTTTGGATTGTTGAATGCATTCTGAATTCTAGCTATATAAGGGTATCCTTGATTGGCCACGTCTGATTTACACTAGTCTTAACAATAACAATCAAAATGAAATTCCAACACTTTTGCCCTTAATCACAGATCAAGACCATGATTTACATGAAAAGAAAAATCCGATTCACCAAGTAGATAGCAATGCCAATCCAGTTCTCTGATTGCAGTTGATTAATTAGTATATATGTTGTAGACTTGTAGCATACCTACCTCTATATGGTTTTATATTTCAACTTGATTTCTGAATATTCCAAACCACACATGAAGTCCTTTCTTACAAGAAGAAGTTTCTCTTCATAACAGTGAACAAAACTCATCAATCAGCTCAGTTCTAGTGTTGTTGGATTTTTTAATTGGCTTCTTGCAGTTTTGAAAATTCAGTTTATTGAGTTCTTGAAAATTCAGTTAATTCAGTTAGGCACACAAATTTCAGAACTTTTGTGTGCCCTAGTACTAGTGTTTGTAGAAAACCAGGAGTGTCAATGGGACTAGAATTCACTTGTTCTTATATGGGTTTGTAAAACTTGTTCATGTCTTGAACTACTAATGCCTTGTGATGCTCTGAATTACTTGTGATGCCTCTGAATTACTTGTGATCACATTGAGAAAGACTTGTAAAGATGATGATCATCTTTAACAGAAAACAATTTGTGATGATTTTGCTAGTTTGCTGGGTTTTGTCTCCGACCATCGTGTCGTGATGATTTTCTGGTACCCGAGAGGCCCTTGAGTTTGCGGAATGTCGATTAACTTCCGTTCCGGCAAATTGGTACTCCATATGTCCTATTTTCAGCAAAGGTCATGCTGAAATTTTCCGTGAATTTTAGCATGACTTTGCTAAAATAGGACATATGGGGTACTGACTAATGCATGGGCGGGTATCTTAGTAGTTAATTAAGTAGGATCAAGTGCCCGGCGTACTTGTGACTAATGCATGGCTTTTAGGGTGCCTCGGTGTCGATAAAAACCGAAATGATGAAAAGTTAGGCTTTTAGGGTGCCTTGGCGTCGAAAAACCCTCAATGATAAAAGCTTAGATTTTAGGATGCCTCGGTGTCGACAAACCCTAAATGATGAGACCATGATCTTGTTCCTTGACAATAACCAACTTTTGACCAAACTTTGTTTCTATTTAGAGAAACATGCCCCACAACGATGAGGCGGGGTTGGCGGCAAGGCATTCAGGAGCTGTCCCGGAGATGGAGAACAACCTCACTTGTATGAGGCCGCCGCCTTCCCCACCGATCCACGAGACCACGGATGGTGCCGCCGAGGATGACCACTGATGCCACCAGCGATGGTGCCGCCGAGATGCCACCAGCGATGATGGCGGCGCGCGCACGGATGGCAGCCAGCCGAAGAGGCAGCGGAAGGACCGGCGCCCGATCGTGCTCCGCACCCTCAAGGAGGAAGTTCTGAAGTGGACTCCAGCAGGGAATCCAGCGGCGCCCGAGCGAATAGTCAAGGGTACTCGCTTCAGCTCGGGTGCATTGTCCGAGCACCGTCTCGATCAACACCGAGAACACGAGGCATCTGACCGAGGAATTTGCGCAACCTCCTCTTCACGAAGCTGCACGAGCGATACAAGTTCCCGCTGAATTTGAAAACACAAGCCTCAAAGGGAATAAAGTGAACAATGCTGCCCTCACGAAGATGAGCAAGGCCCTGTCTACTTGGAAAAGCAATGTGAAGAGAATGATCGAGAAAGGTGAGAGTTATGAGAAGATCAAGGAGAAAAATCCTTCTATCACGAAGATGACTACAGCGACTTCAAGATCAATTGCTCGAGCACCACAAGCTCCCAATCAAGTGAGTGGGGAAACAAATCACGGAGCTGAACATAGGGAACACACACTCGGTCCGGCGGTTCTGAGTGGCGGAGCCTATATGGGACAAGGAGGAGGCGGACCGTGCCGAGCAAGGCCTACCGCCCTCTTGATACATCTGGCGGTGACAAGCAGACCAGGAACTTTGTCGGGGCCGGTACAAGAAGGACCGAAAACAAAGGAGCTTACCACGGATCCGAAGACCAGGCAGCTTGAGCTTGTTCGGTAAGGAATACACCCAGCGTAATTAGCTCCATATGGTTGCATTCTAATTAATGAAGCGAATTTCTAAATGGTTCACATTCCTTCCGAGCGATTGAAAGCGATGGCGGGGTCGACTCAGAGCAACCCTTGGGACACCACTCTAAATAGGGGTTTGAATGTAATGAAGAACAAGGATAAGCTCGATGGCCGGCGTCGGCTGGTCGTGTGGCGGCAAAGGCTTGTCGACAAAATGGGGTCATACTATACGCTGGTGTGCGGAAGGAGAAAAGACCAGCTCGGAAAGCCAGCGCGAGAGGTTCAAGAACTCAAGGCACAGGTGGAACAACGACTCGGGCGGCGATCACCGCCCTTGTGCCTACCTTGATCTCGGGGTTGAGTCGTGGATTGCAGGCGCCAGCAGGCCGCCCGATTCCTAGCTTCACGGCCAGCAACTTCGCATAATGCGATGGCGGGGCCATTGGTGCCTCCAGCGGGCGGCATTGGTGTCTCCGACACCCGCACGGGAGCTTAATGCACCGGGTGTCGCCGGCGGCACCTCTGCAACAAGCGGCCCCTCCGTCAGCTGCGCGCCGCCGTTGGCGGTGCCTCTACATAGCCGAGCTCGGCGCCATCATCACGGTAACTAATTAAGCCTCTCTCGGCGAGGACTTCATCTCCTTGCCTTTGTTGGGCATCCACGGCGCCCTACATGTTTCGCGGCGCCGCCGGCGTTCCGTGCACTCTCCTCCACCGTGAACAACGAGGTTGGTCGATGTCGCCAAGGGCAAAATCGTTCAACGGGCAACCTTGTTCCACGGTACCGGATGCCACCCAACTTGTTTAGGGTTCAACTGGTTGGTGCTGCCAGCTGCGACGACTTGTTACCTCGAATCGACCCGTCGGGGCGATGATGATGGCGTGATGACCCTCGGCGCTGCTGAGCTGGCCCTGCTTTGGCGAAGAGCCAGATTCGTTTGGGGCGGGGACACCACCCAAAGACAACACCGCCCGGTCGTGCGGCGCCAAGTCGGCCCCATGGCAAGACCGCCCGTAGCGGTGCGGACATCCCTATGCCCTGGATCCAAACATGCATATGGCACGGGATCGAATAGCGGCGGCAGCGACTATGATACATTTGCAGCGTCGATCGATACTTTGCGAGCATGGGTGCGATGGCGACTTCATGGGGCCTCCTTCTCAAGAACCAAACCCAACAAAAGGCGTGTGCGATCTAGCTCGTGCCGCGGAGAAGCCAAGTTACAGCGCGCCGTCGGCGTTCAGCTCTCGGAGGCGCCTCCGGCTGCCGACTTCACCGAGCCTCGGATAGGCGAGGTGCGAAATATCAGCCCCAACACACTCAAGAAGGCGGTCGTGAGCAAAACTCGGTCCCATTACAGGAGAAGAAGAAGGCACGCAAAAGAAAGACTAAGAAGGGTGCGAGCCAGCGGCACCAAAATGCGATCCGTGCTCGGGGCGGGCCACCTTCACGCAGGATATCTCGAGGAGGTGCATGTGGCGGGTAGAGGCGATGCTACCGACAAATATGCTCAATGCTGCAACCGGTGCTATCACGAGTCTGCATGACGGTGTTCTTTCTTTGGAGAAGCGGCGTCTCGGGGAGAAGGATGTGGCATACCGGTTTTCGCGGCCAAGGTGCGGAGGGCAAGGGCTTTGTGGATAACTCCATCAGGCATACAATCGTCCTGCGTTTTGATGACATCACGCTATGTTGAACCTTCATCCGCTGCACTACACCTTCGTTCGGCTATTTTCGCTGAGTATGGAATGCGGATCATTAGCGACAAGACCCGGACATCGTGATAGTCGACCCCTTCTACATGCGTGCCAAGATCTTGGGCAGCGGCGGGGACCGGCAAGTCGCGAGTTCTTACCTCGAAGGCGTCATTACGGCAAACCAAGATAAGGATAACTTCCTCGTGCCTTACTTTCCGAGTAAGTCCTCCCTCAACCGCCCGTAACATATGAATTCTTACATTTCGATCGTTTTTCTTTTAACATTCCGTGTTTTCTGCGGTGACACCGTTGCGCTCATCCTCCTAAGCCCCAAATATTCCATGGCCACGTATTTTGACCGGACCGTCGATCGAGCGTAGACTACACAAATGTCAAGAAGGTTCTTGATGATGTTCTCCCAGCTCGCCAAATCTGGAGCACCTTCACCAGGCCTATTCGTGAAATCACGGCAAGCACGTGTTCTCCCACAATCTGACGTTACGCTGCGTCAAGCAGCCTTTGGTGATCGAAGGGTGCCTACTCGCCATCCATCACATGCGAGGCGATCGTGCGGGACCATCATCAACTTCGCTACGAGTAAACTCCAAGATTGGGCGCGGCGTGTCGGCAATCCAGGGCGCGGACCTCAGACAAGAATTCTTCGCATCGATCGGAGTTTGCGGAAATCATCCATCAAGATGTCGCCGTACCTCGGGGCAGTTCTACCTCGAAATCAACCGTCCAACGGTGACATCGACACAATGCTACAAATGCAGGATGACAACGCCCGTTCTTTCATGACTCCCACGATGAGCGGCGGCTTCATCCATGCTCGATCCCTTAGTCGAGTTGTCTAGTTATGAAACATCGATTGGCTCATGTTGTAATTAAACTTTAATGAACTTGTAGTATGTCTCTTTGGTTTGAGAGTCGTTCAACTTAGATGTAATCGATGCTATTAATGTCTTGCTTTTCTCTTCCGATCGTTCATTGCATACTTATATATTGCTTATGTATTATGCGTGAATTGGTACTAACGTTTACGTTTGGCTAGTGCATAGCGATGCCGGCGTATGTCGTGTACAAGGTAAGGTTCGGAGTCTCGATGGTGGGAGGAGTGTCGGAGACAGGTTCACCGATTCAGCGATAATGATTACAAAGGTACACCACTAGGGCGAGGCGAATCTAGATCGCCCGCTATCTAGCGGGAGAGGGAGGGCGTTGGAGGAACCGGATGAAGGCGAGTTTCATCGTGATGATGCTCATCGTGATGACCGCAGCTCTCTTCTATGTGATGGTAGTTTAGATGATCGATATCGACTTGTAATGCGAAGATAAACTTCGCTACTCGCGGTCTCGAGACTTGTAATATAATGTTCTATCTTTGTTCGGTCTTTTCAATTGGAGACTAATATGATGAATTGTATTCAAAGACTAATCTTCTATTGTATTTGATGAATCTATTGTTGATGTGTGCTGTCTATATTTTGTCAAATTATACATTTTGTAACCTGTGCAAAAACAGAAAATAAAAAAATAAAAAAACCTAATATTCATACTAATGGCGCATCACATGACGGTCGCCATTAGTATGACGATGCATACTAATGGCGCATCACGGGTAGTGCGCCATTAGTATCTCTTGATTACTAATGGCGCATCCGGTGGTGAGCCATTAGTATGCCAAACACACTGGTATACATACTTACAGGAAGCATACTAATGGCGCACCCTCGCATATACTAATGGCGCACAGGTGGTGCGCCATTAATCTCTGAATACTAATGGCGCACGGTGGTGCGCCATTAGTAAAATTACTAATGGCGTGCTATCAATGGCGCTTTGTGATGCGCCATTAATGGCCATATTAGGTGCGCCATTAGTAGTGGTATTTCTAGTAGTGCATCCACCATCTCTCTAAGCGTGGAATTGTTGCCCACTAATCAAACCTCGTTGTTTGTTCTTCCATCCCTCACGATGTGTTTTGTGCCTCAACTCGAGATGTTTCAACATCTCATTTCATGAGTTGATCTTGAGTGCTCGATCTTCGAGGAGATTGTCTCCTATAGAGTCTCTTTCTGTCGCCATCGTGTTGGATGAAGATCCCGAAAGCAAGGACGTCAAGATCAATTGGAGCAATGAACCAACATCTTCGGGAAGTGAAATTGGATCGACAAGATCGTGTTAGCCAGTGTCCCCTCTGTCTTTTTACCTCACGTCTTGAATCTCGGGACGAGATTCTTGTTTAGTTGGGGTGAGTTGTCACAGCCCCAGAATTGGTTGTAATTAGTGGCATCTGCATCCATGCATCATGTTTGTTTTCAAAGGAAATTTTGAAGTGGGGATGACCAAGCCCTAGCACTAAAGCAAATCAAATAGGTTCAACTAAAATATTTTTCAGTGAATCCAAATGGCTTTAAGAAAATGTTCATCATTTACGGAAAATGTTATAAACCATAACGAGTGTTGCACATTTTCATGACATATTTAGTCCTTGGATTAATTCATTAAGTATTTGCATTTGGGAATTTAATGCTAATAAATAGTTTAAATGTTCAAATAATCATAAACCAAAATGTTTTCTGTTTGTTATATTCCAAGCAGTGGCATCGATTTCATGATTTTGGGTTTGACCTAGTATTTTAATAAAGCCAAGCAGATCTTGAGATAAATAGAAAACGATAACATAATTAGAAAAAGAGAGAGCCGACTGGCCCACTTACATGTAAGCCCAGCTTGACCAGCCCAGCCCACCTACCTCGCCGCTCGTCGTCTTCCTCTGCCCGATGGCGGGCGAGGCGTGGCGCGCCCGGAGAGCCCGGCCACCTCCTGCTTACTGCTGCTTGTTGGAGGCACCGAGGTGCCACGCCTCCCTCGACCCCTTGCACCTCTCCCTCTCTCCCGGGACTCCCTCTCCCTCCTCTGCTCGCTTCAGCGGCGCCACGAGTGCTGCCGTTGGGCCCCTCGCCACCACCGCAGCCAACACCTCTCCCTCAACCTCCCGAGCAGCCCAGGCTCCGCCACTCCGTCCTCGACCCCTCTCCGGCGCGCCCCTCCGAAGCCCCGAGCGTCCTCACGGGCTCGTCTTCTACCTCGGACCCGCCCGTGCGCCGTCGCCCGATTCGTTGAACTCGGGCGCCCCAGGCCCGCTGACCACCTCTTCCTCTCCTTTGTGAGCTCCTCGCCTCCCCTCTCTCTCCCGTGCTCGATTTCACAGCGTGCCGTCGCCTCTGCCGATTCGAGAACCCGTCACCGCCCGTGTCGCCGCCCGTAGCTAGGGCTCACACATCGCGTCCGAGCACACCACCGTGCTCGGCCACGCCGGACCCCAAAACCCTCACCTATTGCTCTGTTGTGCCGTAGCCACCGCTCGCGCCTCACCCGAACCCGGCTGCCGCCGTCGTGCGTGGTTGCCGTCGCCTCCGGCCACCTAGCTCTTCCGTTTGCACGCTAGATGCTGCGCGAGCCTGGGCGTCTCGTAGAGCCCTCCGCCGCTCTTTAAGTCATCGGGCCGAATCGGCGCTCTCCGCCGTCCACAGCCTTGCCCGGCGATGAGCCTCGGGTCAACTCGGCGAGTTTGACCGGGTTTGACCTAGTTTGACTCCCCTAGAGCCAGCGACATGCGGGCCCCTTGCGGCTAATTAAGTTAGGTTAGTATTAACTAAGCTAGGTTAGTTTAGTTGAACAACGACACTCGGGACCCACGGTCGGTTTGACTGGGCAGCCGTTGACTTCTTGGCGTCACTAATCGTCATCTTGTGTGATGTTGTTTCTGAGATTTTAATAAATGAGAAATGATTTATTAATTTCATAAAATACCCCAAACTTCTAAAATTCATAGAAATTCAACCGTAACTCCAAATTAAATAATTTATATATGAAAAATGATCAGAAAAATATGAAGAATCTGTTATGCGATGATCATGCATGTTTGAACAAGTTAACCTCACTGAATAGAACAAATGATGATTAGGGCAATTTATGAAATAACATTTGGAGTTGAAATTTGTTCTTGTTTGAGTTCCACTTCAATTAACTTGGCTAGATATTGCATTAGGTGAATTCAGTACCTTAACATGACATGTCATTCATGTGAATGTGCATTGCATTGATTGTGTTCTTCCTCAGTTGCCGGTGTTTGTCCCCTCTCAGTTAACGACGTTCCGACGATTGTTCGATGACACCGATGAAGAACTATATTATCTTCAGAAGTGCCAGGCAAGCAAAACCCCCTTGTTCATTCCGATACAATCCCACTCTCTCGCTCCTGCTCTCTTTTACTGCTTTAGGACAACAATGATTTATCTGTTACTTGCTGCGGTAGCTGAACCCCTTTATCCTGTGCATGACTGTCATTCCACGATAAATAGATGAAACCCACTAGCATGAGTAAGAGTTGTTTGAGCCTGTTGTGCCTACTCATTCATGCTTGTTTGTCATGCACTGCTCTTGCTTAGAGTTGAGTCGGTCGATTCATCGAGGGATGAATCGGAGGTGTGTGAACATGTCCTCTTGTGTGTGAGCTAAGTGTGTGAACACGATTTGGTAAAGGTAGCGGTGAGAGGCCATGTAGGAGTACATGGTGGGTTGTCTCATTGCAGCCGTCCTCGGGAACTGAGTTACGTGTTTGTGATCCATGAAAGCAGTTACTACCACGCATTGGGCCCGAAACCAATGGACCCTCTCGGCTTCTTAACCACCCTTGTTCTCTGTCTAGGAGCTGCAACTAGTTTACGGTGTTTGTAGGATATGTGTTGGAGGTCGATGCGTGGGCTGACCCTAGGGGTGAGCTATGATGCGGTAGATACACCGTGGCCGGTGTGCGAATGCCCGTTTGGTATCTCGGGAACCCTGCACACATCGTTCGGGGCCGTTAGTGGAAACCTCGGCGGACTCCCATGGATGGAACCGAATAGGCGATAAACCTAGACTAGGGACTTGAGTGTTTAGGTAGGCGTGGCCGACACCTCGTTGGGCTTCCGCTTGAAGGTTGCAGTACATGTCGTGTAAGCGGCGGTAAGTGGTGAGCGTGTGTGAAGAAGTACACCCTGCAGGGTTAATATGATCTATTCGAATAGCCGTGACCATGGAAAAGGTCTTGGGTTGCCTATAACAGTTCATAGATAAGTGAAAGTGGATACTCTAAAATCGCAAGATAAGCGTGAGTGCTATGGATGGCGTTCTCGTAGGGAGGCGGGGGCGGGTCCATAGTGGTGTATTGATATGGTAAATATGTGGACTCGTGTGTGCCACCTCAAAGAGTTACTTGCGATCGTAGTTCAGGTTAGCCACGAGTCAAAGCTGGCTTGCTGCGGTCAAACTCCACCACCCCTTTGTTGATAATGATGCATATGTAGTTAGTTCGATGTAAGTCTTGCTGATACGTTTGTACTCACGTTTGCTTATTTTATGTTTTGCGAGAGAGGCGTCGGTCTCGCTAGTAGTTCGCTTAAACTTGACGTTTAGCTTGTTACCTCAGCTACGATCTTGTGCCCTCGGCAGATCGGTAGATAGTCGGGCTTCTCAGCCTTTTTCATTTGTAGATGTCGTACTCGGACATGTTAAGCTTCGCTTGTGCTTTGACTTGTATGCTCTCGAGTCTTTGGGTCATGAGACCCGTGTTTGTAATATCTCGCTCCTCGGGCCTAATGAATAAATATTTGAGTCGTAGAGTTATGTTGTGATGCCATGTTGTATTTCCACATATTGAGCATATTGTGTGTATGTTTGAAATGCTTGGTATGTGTGGGATCCGACAATCTAGTTGTTTATCCTTAGCAGCCTCTCATATGGGGAAATGTAGTCTCGTGCTTCTGGCGATAGTAGTCCGCTATAGCCGGTTCACGGAGTCCTGCTGGCCCGGCACTACTGCTTTGGACACTTGGTGGCGGCATGTGTTTCCGCCGTTCCTATGTCTTTCCCTTGGGAAAATGTCACCTTGATGATATTGAGTCTGCCTAACTGCTACAGCCGGGATACGGAGTCTGTTAGCCAGTGCTACAGCCGAGTTCATACGTTGATGACCGACATGCTCGATGTGATTCATGTATGCTGTCCCCATGGGTTAGTGCCGCTTTGGGTTCACGACTAGCCATGTCGGCCGGGTTCTCTGTCATATGGATGCTAGCGACACTATCATATACGTGAGCCAAAAGGCGCAAACGGTCCCGGGCCATGGTAAGGCGACACCCGTGGGAATACCGTGCGTGAGGCCGCAAAGTGATATGAGGTGTTACCGGCTAGGTCGATGTGACTTGGAATCAGGGTCCTGACAGTAATATCTCGCTCCTCGGAGCCTAATGAATAAATACTTTGAGTCGTAGAGTTTTGTTGTGATGCCATGTTGTATTTACACATATCGAGGATATTGTGTGTATGATTGAAATGCTTGGTATGTGT
The DNA here is from genome assembly GCA_021605205.1 of Aegilops longissima. Taxonomy (NCBI): domain Eukaryota; kingdom Viridiplantae; phylum Streptophyta; class Magnoliopsida; order Poales; family Poaceae; genus Aegilops; species Aegilops longissima. The sequence goes on along the minus strand of CM038677.1, from coordinate 96,698,982 downwards.
GGGATCCGACAACCTAGTTGTTTATCCTTGGTAGCCTCTCTTATGGGGAAATGTAGTCTTGTGCTTCCATGAGCCATAGTAGTCCCTTCTGGACCCGGTTCACGAGTCCTGCTAGCCCAGCACTCTACTTTCGGGGCGCTTTGGCTGGCATGTGTTTCACTTCGTTCTGTGTACATCCCTTGAAATGTCACGCAGTGTCATCCGAGTCTGCCTAGCCTGCTACACCCGGGTTCCAGTCTGTTAATAGCGCTTCTGGCCGGTTCTGCGCTCTTGACCGACATGCTCGAAGTTGATTCATGTATGCCTGTCCCCATGGGTTAGTGACGCTTTGGGTTCACGACTAGCCATGTCGGTCCGGGTTCTCTGTCATATGGATGCTAGCGACACTATCATATACGTGAGCCCAAAGGCGCAAACGGTCCCGGGCCATGGTAAGGCGACACCCGTGGGAATACCGTGCGTGAGGCTGCAAAGTGATATGAGGTGTTACCGACTAGATCGATGTGACTTGGAATCGGTTTCCAGACAGCTTTGGTATCAGAGCTTGACTGGCTGTAGGATTACCAAGCCAAACTGCTCGAAGTTGTGTCTAGAAATGCTTTAGTTATGTAAGGGAATTGATTGGGGAAGGGAACGTAAGGCTCTTTTTACTCCTTATGCCTTATGCCTTCTGATCCGAGTCATCTTATCTTTCCTACGGGGTTAAGGAACTAGGCTTTCTCTTATTTCTATTAGGATCACGTGTTACTATTCAGTAGGCCCATAAGATTGTTGGATTCAAGCCTCAGTTCAGTTCCTATTATTTCTGTGTATTCATTGTTGAACTCGGAACCTTGATCGAGTGGTTATGCCACCATTTTGTAGGATGTCTGAAATATTTTCGAGCATTTACAGCCGTTATGCTGTCCGAGTCATCCCAGGTTTCTAAACAATCTGATGCATTTACAAATCCCTTCCTCCTGTTTCCGATCTTGCTTTTGGCCAGATTAACCACACTATTCAGTAAGTTGAGGTACTGTATTGCCTCGACGTATACGTCGGAGCTATTATTATGACCCTAGGTGTCTTAGAGTACCACCTAGTACGCTAGCCATGATTTGTGTTCCTAGTGTGATCATTCTGGCCATCATTCCCGAAAGCATCCCATGATGCAATTTAGTTAGTAGGTATTCTATTCCTGGGTTTTGAACCCGAGATTCACCCTACTTACTTCATGTTGATAGTGTTTGCTCGTACCTTTAGGATATTAGTAACCTTTGCGATAGTCTTCGAGGTCTGTGGTATATCATTCTTCCAAATACCATGAACCATCCTTGGCAGACGTTCCTCATTGAACCAAAAGATCACAACAAGAGTGCTCTCGATGAGTTCCCCATTCTATATTGTGACTCAGCCAATCCTAGCTCTCTGCATGGGTTATTCGGAAGAAATATTTTGAATTTGTTCGGCATACTAATCCATGCATCCACACTCAGAAAAACGTATATTCCTTTGAGTTGTCTCTCTTTAGTTGTTTTCTGACCTTCGTCTATCAATTGATAGTCAAGAGTATGCGTGCATTCGTTCATCGGTGCCTATCATTCTTGTGGCCCGTCAAGCCATTCTAGTTCAGAATGACTAGGAGAAACAAACTCCAGTACCTCATCCATTTCTAGGATTGGGTCAAAGAAGTTGTATTCCGCAGATCAAATGCAATCAAGATTTTGGTATGTTCTACCCTGAAGTATTACCCACTTTATGTCAGGAATGTCATGAGAATTGCACCTTCTCTTATGAATTCTTGATGTAGTGATACTTCTCGCCATCATTATTCATTCCTCGATATCGTGTTGTCGCAACCAGAATGCCGACAAGTGAATCGTGATGTGTGAAATAAATGCTCCTAGTAACTCCGTTGCTTGGTAGTTAAAGGACAATAATTTCATTCTTAGCATGTTGGTTATTGAATCATCATTCTAAGATTGTTCGTGCTACCTAGTCCATTCTCCGGGTGCACTCCTCGATCGATGAGTTAGGATTATTTCGAATCTTCGCTCTATTGATCATATCGTCTTGCCCTGAAAATCAAGATTGTTCTCGAGCTTAGTAACATATCGGTGGTTCGTGTTTTCCCGAATATCTTCTCGAAGTATTACAGGTTGTCCCTGACCCCTTATGTTGAGTTCGTGATCAAGTTGGTTTATTCTTGTAAACCACCCTTTCTCCAAGAATCTATGTTGGATACCCCTGAGCTAGTTGGTTAAGCTAAATAACAACTTGGAGAGTTGGAAGATAAAAGCTTGTCTAACTTAGTTCATTTCCAAAAGGGATATCTTGTGTTTGTGTGTTTGTTGTAGAAAGATGATTTCTTCATCGATTGGTCCTCGTGATCAGTTGTCGAACCTATCATCTTGCCCAAACCTTGATTTGAGTGTGGGCCATTTTCAAATCGAGTTAGAACCAACTATATTCGTAATGTTGTCTTACTCGTGGTTGATTGCTCGAGCATACACCATTACACCTTTTGGTCTAACCAATACCATCACATTGTTCACATAATGATGGAAGTCCAGTGATATGGAAATTCCGATGAGTTGCTGTTGAGCCCATCAACGGCATTTTGTCTTCTCCATGATTTGTGTTGAACATCCAGCTGGTGTTGGAAACTTGTGTAAGCATTTTCTTCATGCCCCATTCATGAAGTATATGTTTAGATGAAAGAAGTGACTTCCTCTCATTCATGGCATTTGATGCAAGTTGCCGCCATGAGTTTGAGAAAGTTAGTTTTGCTTCCTTTGGAGTCGTCCCAAGTCAGTCATGCATGTGCAAAGTATACTATGGTTTGGTAGATTAATTACCTCCACTCCATATGAATTTCGTAGCACACCAAGCCACTGATTGACTTGTTCTAGGTAAAGAAGTCTAATTCAAGTGCACATGACTTCGATATCCTCGATGATGGTTCCCCACCTGAACTCGGTAGTATTTTATTATAAGACTACTATGTGTTCATGCTTGTCTGGGACAGCGTGTTCACATGCTTGTAGCAAAACCAGCTCATGTTTTGGAGCTTACTACCATAGTTCATTTCCCGAGAATCTCGCAACTTCATCTCGTCGATTTGTGTTGCAAACTTTAATTTTCCTTTCTGGACTTGACGAGTCTGGAATATTCTGACACCAACCAGATGTGAATCTCAGGCAAATATGATGGTTGGAACGTTTTCCCAAGAACTATAATAATGGTCTCTCTGTAACCCGGTAAAGTGGATGTCGTGGCCAACACACCCTGCCGGTAGACCTATTGTTATAGTATCTTGATTAAGGAAGTTGGCCACCTCCCCATAAGGATCTCATAGGATTTTCTCTAGAAGTTGTTCCTCATGGATTTTTGGTGTTCCCGAAGTCTGACCTTACACTTGATGTTCTAGATACCAAACCATAACTATAATGGTTCACGCTAGCACATCAAGGAGAACATTAGAAGCGGAGCGCTAAATGTCTCTCGGTCGATCGTCCAGATATTGTTCCCCTTGGCCTCGCAAAGGTCAAATCTGAGAAGGTGTTATCTTCCTTTGCGTCTGCATCGTCCACCACTATTCATCATGGTAGTATGTTGTGTTGCCAGGATCCTTGGCACGGATGTTGGTAAAACCTTGATGATTATGGAAATGCTCAAGTTCTTGAGAGCACGCTCAGTCACTAGGTTATATCCTCGGTATCAAATTTGAATGTGCCTCCCGTTTGCCAAGTTGTGCTATAACCATAGCTCCCTTTCCGATCAGAGTATGCCATTTCTTCAAACTCTTTCGAACGATCGATTGTGAATTGCCTCAGGCTGGTATAAAGATTTTCAATGATCTAAATATTAAAAGAAATTCTTTTTGCCACTTAAGGTAATAATTCTACGAGTCACCTCCTCTAAGATGTCTCGTTATGGTGTCATGGCAACTCAAATCCTCGCTACGTTGACAACCGTTCACCACCTTCTTAAGAGTGAAATTGTTGTCTACCTAGTGAACCTTCCTCATCTCTTCCACTCCATCCCTCTAAATGTATGCTTCGTGTCTCATTTCGAGAGATGTTTCAATGTCTCACACCGTGAGCTCATCCTGAGTTGCTCGATCTTCGAGAAGATCAATCCTTCCAAATTTTTCCTTTCCTCTCATTGTCATGCTAGTTGGAGTTCTCAGAGTAAGACATCAAGATCAATATGAAGTAATGAATCAACATCCTTGAGAAGGACAGTTGGATCGTGAAGATCTTGCTAGCTTAATGTCCCCTTTGTCTTCTTACCTCACGTCTTGAATCTCGGGACGAGATTCTTGTTTAGTGGGGGCGAGTTGTCACATCCCTAGCTTCTGGTGTTTCCTAGTGTTTGCATCTTGCTTGCATCATGTTTAAACTTTTTGAAACTTGAATTGAGGAAATTTGGAAGCCTCAAATTTTAATTCAAGAAGGGCAAAGAACCCTGGAAAATTGCATTCAATGTATATCAAAATGTTCTTATTAACTGTTTGATATTTTTGGCAAAACTTTTGCACCAATCGAAAATAATGAACATTTGTAGGAATATTTTGGGCCTTTGAATTTAAGTCATTATTGTATTTGAATTTGGAATTATATTCATAATATATAGAATATATTTTCAAATAACTTTGAAATGTTTTATGTGCTTTAGGAAAAGTCCATCTAGCAACATAAAATTGTTGGAGGATTTTTGCCTTTGGTTAGAAGCTGTTGGAATTTCAAGCGATTGGAAAGATTCAAATCAAAGCAGAGAAACAAAATAGAACTAAGAAAGGAGAAAACCTACGGCCTTACAGTAGTCGGCCCAGCTGCACTGCCCAGCCCACCTAGTGGCCCAGCCCACCAGGGGCAGAGCCGTCCTCAACCTCTGCCTAATGGCAGAGGCGTGTCTGCGCGCGCCATAGCTCGCCACCTCCTGCTTGTCGCTGTCAGCCTAGAGCTGGCTACGAACGACACGCGACCCCCTCGATCCCATCTCACTCTTCCCGCACCCATCCCCCTCCTCTGTCTCTCTCCCTCGTTCTCCCCGGGATGCATCCGAGAACACCGAGGAGCTGCACCACGGCCAAAGCCACTTCCTCGCTCTCTTTCCGCATCCTTGAGCTCTACCACGACCCCGTGGAGCCACACACCGGCCTTGCGCAACGAGAGGATGCCCGGTCGGCCGAACATCGTCGTCTTCATCTCCGGTGCCGGAGATCGACTCCGTCGATCCGCCTCGTCGAGGCGTCTCGAGGCGGTGACCTACCCTGCCGCATCCCTGTGAGCTCCTGCTCCTCCCCCCTTGCTCATCCCCTTCTTTTCCGTACCCTAGCTGCCACTCCCACCGTGCTCCGCATCCTCCCAGGAGCCCGCCCAGCCTCTCAGCTCGCTCGCTCGCCAAGCGTAGCCCCGCATTCATGCTACCCCGAGCTCCGACCGCCGCCGCGAGCTTGCTCCGGCGAGCTCCGTCCACCCCGCGCCCTCCCGCGTGCCTCCGCTGGATGCGCGCGAGCAAGGGAAACCCTCTGGTGCCCTTGGCTTGACCCAACACCGCCCGTAGCGCCGCTCCGGCAACCCTCCGTCATGGTTACAGGTCACCGGCATTGAACTCCGGCGGCGCTGATGTGGATCCATCATTAGGCACTAATCACCACTAACCCCCCCTAACAGACACTGATGAGCGGGCCCCGCATTGGGTCAAATCCCAGTCAACACGGCATTGACCCCTAACTAACTATGAGCTTATGACATGTGGGATCGGGTCGTCAGGTTTGACCCTGGTCAACCCTGTTGACTTGCTGACGTCACAGTGATGTCATGCTGACGCAACAAGTCATTTTCTGGACTTGATTTATTTTTAAATAATCCAGAAATTGCAGAAAATGATCTAAACTTCTAAAATTCATAGAAATTCAACTGTAACTCCAAATTAAATAATTTATATATGAAAAATTATCAGGAAAATCCAATCTATCCATCTGTACCATTTTCACGAATGATAGAACAACTTATGACCACTGTTAGGACAATTCAATTAAATGGCATTTAAGAAAACACATATGGAGTTTGAATTTGAATATTTGATTCAAACGAACTTCATTTAATCTGGTTGCTAGTTGCATTAGCTCAAACCACAGCATATTGCCATGTCACACTCATGCATCATATTGTTGCATTGCATTGATTGTGTTTCTTTCTCAGTTGTCGGTGTTTGTCCCCTCTCAGTAGATGAGGTTCCGACGATGAGTTCGATGACACCGATGAAGAGCTATACTATCTTCAGAAGTGCCAGGCAAGCAAAACCCCCTTGTTCTTTCCGATACAATCCCACTCTCTCGCTCCTGCTCTCTTTTACTGCATTAGGTCAACAACGATTCAACTGTTACATGCTGCGGTAGTTGAGCCCCTTATCCTCTGCATGACCTGTCATTGCCACAGTAAATAGATGAAACCCACTAGCATGAGTAGGAGTTGTTTGAGCCCTGATGTGCCTACTCATTCATGCTTGTTTTTCATGCCTGCTATTGCTTAGAGTTGAGTCAGGTCTGATTCATCGGGGATGAATCGGAGGTGTGTGAACATGTCCTACTGTTGAGAGCTAAATGTGTGAACACGATTTGGTAAAGGTAGCGGTGAGAGGCCATGTAGGAGTACATGGTGGGTTGTCTCACTGCAGCCGTCCTCAGGAACAGAGTTCTGTGTTTGTGATCCATGAAAAGCTACTACCACGCATTGGAATGCTTAAGTGCCCCTCTCGACTTATTAATCAACTCGATCTCTGTCCAGGAGTTGCAACTAGTTTCTGGTGTTTGTTGGTAGTGCTAGTGTCGGGGGTTGGGTGCGACATATGCCAAAGGATGGCTTATCATGGAGGGGGCGAGTAGAACATCGCCGGTGCCTGGAAACGGGATGAGGCGAAGGCATGCACGCCAGAGAATCTTACCCAGCTTTAGGGCTCTCCGGGGAGATAACACCCCTACTGCTGCTCTGCGGGGTCTTCGCATGATCACTATGGCAAAGTGAGTACAAGGTTGCTCCCTGAGCTGTTCGGGGTGAGGAAGGAGAAGGGCACGGCTGGTACTTCTCTTCCCTCTATGTGTGTGTCAAACTACTAGGTTCCAACCCTTTGCATGGGTGCCCCGGGGTTTATAGGCCTACCCCGGTACAATGGTAATCTGTGCAGGAGTGGGTCCCAGCGTCGGTCTCTTTAATCGCCGTCTTCTCCGCCCGACTTGAGGGCCCGCCGACTAGTGGGCCCGCCGATGGTCAGCATGGGGCCGACAGCCCTTTTCGCCTTGGGCGGAGTCTTGCCGGACTGCGGAGTTCACGTAGCCAGCGCTTCTAATGATCGAGCTTGGTCGTGGGGTCATGGCAACAGTGCCGCCGCCTGGCGGGCGATCACTGTTGCCATTCCCTGTCTTGTCTTCTCCGGCCGACTCTCGGAGGCCGACTCCCAGCGGGCCGTCTTGGGATGCTCTCGCCGTCTTCTATACTCCCGCCGACAGGCAGGTCCCGCCGTCTTCGGGTCGTACAGACATGCCATCGTGGAGTGCGAGGATCTGCCCAGGGCTGATGTCGAGGCAGCGTGGTATGATGCAGCGCCGGACGGAGATCTCCGTCGATGCAGCGCTCTGTGGCCATGCACGCCATTTATAAGCGGGGCAGGGGCGGGCATGGCGGCTTTATCCCATCCGCTTCGTGGTCGCGCTGGCGGGAGGTGGTTGGAGTCGCGGGCCGACTCCCGTGGCGGCTTCACGGAAGTCGCCCGGTGGGAGTCGGCTTATCTTGAGGCCGTCTCACGGGACTCGGTGGGAGAAAGCGGTCGGCGGCTCATTGCCGACTCTCAGAAGGCAGCTCCTCGTCTTGGGGTCTTGAGGGGCGCAGCCTGCCCCGATGTTTTGAAAGGTCCAGGGCTCGGGTTTGCCTACCCGTGGCCCATTACTCCGACATTAGTCCCCGAAGCTGGTGAGGCACCGAGGGCAACATGTTGAGGAGCCTCAACAGTTTCATCCCTTTAGTGGAAGAATCTGGGCTCGGCTTGCCGTCTCTATCTTGAGCCGACTAGCTGGAGTCGGCCTTGCAGGAGGCTGTCTTGCCCCTCGAAGGTTTCGAAGGTCGTGGCAGGATCCGGGCAGCGTGCCTGATAAACTTCCAGGCAGCTGCCCGTTGCGGGACCGCCATGTGACGCCACGAGGCAAGGCCAATCTGCCCGCCCACGCGCGTGACTAGACAGGCCCGTCAGGCAGGGCCCGCCGCTACAGCGCCTCGGCGCTCGGGCGGATCCGCTGCGGCCGTGCGGGCGGTTGGGCTCCCCACGCCGTTATTGCGCGCAGTAACGTCGTGGGTTTAATCGTGAGGCGTGGGGCGTGGCGCGGTTAATCCCGCCGCCCCTCGGCTTCTCAGCCTGGCGCCTATAAGTAAGGCGGGAGGAGGGTGGCGACGCACGCGCACCCATCCTCCTTGCTTCCTCTCGCTTCCTCTCCTTGCTTCGTCTTCTTCCTTGCTTCCGCCGCGCCGAACCACGCCGCGCAGAACCACACCGCACCGAACCACGCTGCGGAGATGAGCTCCTCCTTCGCCGCCGCGCCTCCCGCCGTGCGCTCCGGCGTGTGGGATGGCTCCATCGTCGATGACGACATCATCGAGTTTCTCCGCCAAACACGCCGCATCCCCGGCAGCCACCTAGTGCGGACCAGCGCCCGGCGCCGTGGCGAAAATCGCGCCGTCGCGGGAGGAGGCGGCGGGTCATATTCGCTCGCACCTCATGCGCGAGCTAGGGCTGCCGGCGGCGGCTTCTTCCGCGATTCCTGGAGTTCCACGGGCTCGGCCGCACCACCTCCTCCCTGCGGTGGTGCTGTTGGCCGCCTTCGCCTCCTTGTGCGAAGGCTTTCTTAGCGTTCTCCCCACCATCGAGCTGTGGGGAATTCTTCTAGGACAAGCTCGCACGCGCCGTCGCTCGCGTGCCGGCTCACATCTTGGCGCTTTCATCGCCATGAGGAGGGCGGTACCCGACAACCCCTTCCCTGCCATCCCACTCATCAAGTCGGTGAAGATGTGGCAGCGCGCGTGCTTCTACGTGAAGCGTCGCCCCGAGCGACGGGTCAACCTCCGCCTTCGTGGCGGCGAGTTGGCGGGCGACTCCCAGCTGGTCCCCGCCGGGCGGGGCGGCGACTCCAGCGGCGGTGCCGCCCGTCGCGCAGCGGCAGCGTGATGGCGCGGTCGGAGGGCCTGGTTGGGGGCCGGTGGCTGGCGCCGTGGCGCCCAGTCCTTCCTTTCAAAGGCCGACCTCATCTGATCCGTAAGATGGCGGCCGCGGACTTGACGGCTGTGCTCAAAAGACATGCCTGCGGAGGTGGTGGACACGTTGAATTTCTGGCGAACTGCGGCCTTACGGAGGAAGGGCAGTTGACGGGGCTGCATCTTTCATGCGCCGCCCCGCTGTGGTAAGTCATCCTTCTTGATTTTCTGTTTCCTTCTTCAGCCGAATCCGACTTTGATTTTCTTTGGTCTTATCCGATTGAGAATCCCCTCATGCAGCCCGCGGCCGGCGGCATGCCATGGCGGCTCGTGAGTTCGTCCCGATCGGGCGGAGAAGCGGCGAACGACCCGACTTGGGGTGGCGGCGATGGAGACTAACGCCGAGGAGGAGGAGGGCGATGACTTCAGGGCCGGCAACCGCCGCCCCAGCCCAGCGGGCGGCGAGAGGAAGTCGTCCCCGCCCGACAGCGAAGGCGGTCATCCAGGCGCGAGCTCCTCCGCCGTCTCGGATGGCCGAGGTGGCGTGAAGAAACGCCGGGCTGGGCCGAGCCTGCCAGGCGGCCGGGCGAAGAAATTCAGGGGGACGGCCGCCGCGACCGAGCGCGAAGAGGCTGTCGCGAAGGCTAATCGCTTCCGCAAGGAGGTTAAGAAGCCGCCGCTTGTCTCCGCGTAAGTACTTCTTGATTTGTCTTGTTTTCTTCTGGTCCGTCTTGCCCAAGTCTTTACATGTCTTTTTTCTCATCAGGGCTCCTCTCACCTTGGAGAGGTCGCCGCCCGCCTCAAATCATGGGGTCGGCAGAGAGCGTCATAATACTCGGCGCCTTGACCTGCGGCCGACCTCCGGGAAGTGGCGGAGGCGGAGCGTGCGGGAGAAGCGCTTGACGAGGAGGCCGCCCGTCTAGAGAAGGCGGAGGCCGAGAAGGCGGCGGCTTCCGCCCAGAAGAAGCTGGAGGAGGTCGAAGCCACCGTTGCAGCCAAGAGGCGAGCCGAGGAGGCCGCGCGCCTCCAGTCGGCGCTGTTCGTCACCTCGCTGAGCTCTGCGCCCGCCGCCCTTGAATTCCAGGGGCGGGCCGGAGGGTCGGCAACAAGGTCCCGTTCGCGAGAAGGAAGGCGGCGAGGCCTCCCTATCGAACGCGGCGAGCCACCCCGCCGCCTCCACCGCGGTCGAGGCCTTGAGGCAAACAACCAGCGGACCCGCTTTGTGCCGCCGACCGACAACGAGGCCGTCATGGCGCTTCTTCGGTCGTCTTGCGGTCTGACGCCCGTCTTGAGAAAGCGACCGTCGCGCCCTTGGAGACCCAGCGCCGCCAGCTTCGGCCATTGCGAGCCTTGAGGCGACAAGCGCCCGCGCCCATTAGGTGGGTGCGAGGAGGGCTGCAGGCCCGCTGAACAGGCGCTCTGGGCGTCGGGTAGCTGCGAGCTGAGAGGCGAGCCATCGAGAACTGCTCCAAAGCGCTTTGGCTCGCAAGCCGCCCGTGCGTGGTATGTTTCTTCTTTGAATTTTTCTTGCTTTCCTCTGTAGAGGCGCGCGGGGCACCCTTTGGAGTGTAATCCCGAGTTTGGGCTGGCTCTTTGGCGGTGACTCGAATTCTATTCTTGACTTCAAATTTTTACCTTTATGCGAAATTCTTGAGCGGGAGTATCACAACCTCCAGCGCACTGCATTCAACGCAATGTTGAGGAGCTGAGCAAGCGGACTGCCGACTTGGCGAGGCAGCGGTGAGTTTTCTTCTTGAGGGTCTTGTTGGCCTTTCGCCCGGCGTAGTCCCGAGATTTGGGCCGGCTGCTCTTGTGATCGGGCGGATCTTCTGGCGACCTTCTTAGTGGCGACTTAGCGTCCTTCTTCTTTTATTCTTGAAGCCAGCGCCACTCTTGATGCTGGCTCTGACCAACACCGCCTTGGCGCCAAGGAGGAGGAGTGCAGCAAGCTACGCCCTTGAGCGCGACCTGCTGGCTCTGCTTGGTGGCGAACAAAGGAGCTGCTAAGGAGGCGCGGGGCGAGGCGGAGAAAGAGGCTGCTCTCTGGCGAGTTTGAGAGCTAAGCGCTCCTCCTGGACCCGACAAGGCGCTGCTGACCTCCGGCTTCCATGAAATCAGTACATAAATCGATGGTGAGTTTGCTTTCACTTCTTCTTTTGGGTGGCTGACTATGGGTCAGGGCCGACTCCTGTTTTTCGACTTGCTTCTTCTTCTTCTTCTTGGAGACTTCTTCCACAGCCTGTGGCGTGACCAATCAAGCCATCGAGGCTGATCGCGGCCTTGAAAAGGGCGGTGGTCTTGAGATCGCTGCTGCGCTCCCGGACCCTTGACGAGCAGCTCTGAGCATTGAGGCTCGTCTGCGGCAACCCATCCGGATATTGCGCCCGGCTTCAGCGTGTCGGCACCGAGCGTCGCTGCTGCTGTGGCGGACATGCCGATTCTCGCACTCCCGGCCGGACCACCGGTAGGTGGAGGTCGCGGCTGGTAATCTTGAGGCTGGAAGGGTTCCTGGCTCGAGGCGGGCGTGCGGGCCCTGAGTCGTCAAGGCGTGGTATCTAGGGCTGGATCTAGACTGGCTAGCCGCGTTCCGGTCGGAGGCCCAGGCAGAGTTGCTGGCCGCCGAGGACGCCCTCGTCGAGCGTGCGGTGGCGATTGCTGACTACACGGACACTAGCGTCTTCGTCCCTGAGCGGGCTGACCGCCGGAGTGGTTCGGGATGAACCCGGACTACGACAAGGACTTGGCGGAGGTGATCGACTCAGCGCCGAGGAGGAAGACGAGGCGGAGGACGGAGGCGACATAGAGCGCCCGAAGATGGGCGGGTGACCAGCCTCGGCTCGACCGCGCCCCACGGCAGCGCCCGTCTGGGCTGGCTGCGCGGTGATCAAGCCGAGACCGCCCACCCGGCCGCCCGGCGCTGGCGCGCCCGTCGCCTCCGGCCTTCCGACCCCATCGCCGCTTCCTAGGCCTCTGTCTTGCCTTTATTTTATCTGTTTTAATAGTCTTTGAAAGAACTTGTTAATTCACACAATTCCACCCACGGGGTGTATTACGAACCTCTGTCGAAGATTCGACAAGGGCCTAAGCTATGTAAATATTACTCTAATTTTATCTTTCCTTGCTTATTGCTCTTATGGCTTTTTCCTTTGCGCTTTCCTTTGTTGCCACCTTGCCCATCGGCAACCACTCTATGATTGCCGTCCGGGTCAAGTCTTGGCTATCTTTGAAGGCAAGTACTTGGCCATTTTTTAGAGTCTTTAAGCAAGTTGGGTAGAAAGCGGCAAGCCGACTACTTAAGAGTCGGTTTTACAAAACGGGGCTAGAAGCCGACTTAGACTATGTTTATGCCTTGGGTCCTGTGCCAATTTTTTGTGTGGGTGCCCGTTCTTCCTTACTCCTGCCCACCAAACAGTCGCTCTGCGAGCTGTGGCTTCTGACAGGAGACGGCTTAGGCACCGCACATTACTTGTCTGACTGCAGGAAGTATTTCATAGCCCAAGGCGGCGAGTCCCCGGGCCGACTAGTCGAGCCCGGTGCCAAATAGTATAACAAAGAGTAACATACTCGAAGGCATAATTCTTATCATACAGATAACAAAAGAAAGCAGTCCCCGAGCTCGTCTCGGGGGGCCCGAAGTCTTAGTGCTTTAAACACAAAGGGTAGCGTGGTACATACTACATCAACTCTAAAATCTTCGGAGGAGATTTGCATTCCATGGCCGTTTCGTCTCTTTGCCGGAGTCGTCCCTCTTGCATGCTCGGGCTTACGAAAGGCCGATCGGTAGTAGGAGTCATTGCTTGACACTTTGCCGAGGATGAATGGGCCTTCCGGCGCCCGCGAAGCTTGTGCTGGCGGGTTGTTCGCTGGATCAGCCGGAGCACAAGGTCGCCTCTAGGAATGATCTTGGCTTGACCTTCTTGTTGTAGTAGTGGCGCAGGCTCTGTTGGTAGATTTGGACCGGCTGAGTGCCAACAGCCGCCCTCTTCTAGTAGGTCGACGCCGCCTTGACGTGTTTCTTCCGCTTCCTCTTGGCGTACATGGTGACTCTCGGGAGTCGAATTCTATATCCGTTGGGATGACGGCTTCGGCACCGTAGACGAGGAAGAAGGGTGTGAAGCCAGTTGACTTGTTTGGAGTCGTGCGCAGACTCCAGAGGACGGCTGGCAACTCCTCGAGCCAGCAGCCGGCCGAACGCTCCAGAGGCTCGACTAGTCGAGGCTTGATGCCAGACAGGATAAGGCCATTTGCTCGCTCCACCTGGCCGTTGACTGCGGATGGGCAACGGACGCTTTGTCCAGTCGGATGCCTTGCGTCGCGCAAAAATGGGCCAGGGTGCCTTTGGCAAAATTTGTGCCATTGTCGGTGATGATGCTGTGTGGTACGCCGTACCGAGACGTGATGTCGGCGATGAAAGTCACTGCAGTAGGACCATTCAACTTTTTGATGGGTTTTGCTTCTATCCACTTGGTGAACTTTTCCACCGCGACAAGTAAGTGAGTTAGGCCGCCTCGTGCCGTTTTGAATAGTCCCACCATGTCCAGGCCCCAAACAGCAAAGGGCTAGGCGATGGGGATAGTCTTGTGTGCAGAAGCTGGCTGAAACGGCTTGGAGCGGAACACCTGGCACCCCTTGCATTTTTGAACTAATTTCTTGGCCTTTTCTAGGGCAGTCGGCCAGAAGAAACCGTGTTGGAAGGCTTTGGCGACGAGTGCTCTTGAGGCTGCATGATGGCCGCTTTTCATACGATGGATGTCTTCGAGAATTGCTTGGCCTTGCTCTGGCTCGACGCAGCGCTGGTAGACACCAGTGACGCTGCGCCTGACCAGCTCTCTGTTGACTATAGTGTAGGCTGCCGCTCGGCGTTGCACTTGCCGAGCCGAGGTCTCATCGGTTGGTAGCTCTCCACTTACTAAGAACTTCAGGATGGGCTGGGCCCATGAGGGTGCTGCTATTTCTTCGATCGCCAAGATCGCTACTTGGACGAGGGCGGCTGGGCTGGGAGGCAGCGGGTTGGAGTCCGCAGCAACTTGCTGGGTTGAAGAAGTCCTCGGGCCGACTGGCGCAGTCCCTGGGCCGACTACTGGAGTCTTCGCAATGGTGGCCGCAGTCCCCGGGCCGGGTTCTGAAGTCCTCGGGCCGTCTTCGACTGCAGCGTTCTTGGGGCCATCTGCCAGAATTCTTGTGCCGTCTGCTGAGGCTTTGGAGTCGGATCTGACTTCTTCAGGGGGAGCCGGCACAAAAATGGAGTCTGACTCTGGTGACGGCTTGAAAAATGGCTTGAGGAGGCGCTGAAAGGCGTCGCCGGATGGTATTGCCTGGCGGGTGGAGCCGATTCTCGCCAGGGTATCTGCTTGGTCGTTGTCGTTTATTGGCACGTGGAGGAACTTGCACCCCTCAAAATATCCACTCAGCTGTTGTACCAGGAAATGGTAGCTCACCATGTTTGCATCTTTGGCGTCCCAGTCGCCGGATGACTGTTGGACCACCAAGTCGGAGCCGCCATAACACAGGATCCGGCGAATGCCAAGCTCTTTGGCAAGCCGGAGCCCGTGAATGAGCGCCAGATTCGGGCGACGTTGTTGGAGGCGGAAGTGGATCTGCAGCGTAATTGAGCTTGTCGCCTTCGGGGGAAGTGAGGACCACGCCGGCTCCCAAGCCGGTGCGCATCTTGGAGCCATCGAAGTGCATCCGCCAATGGGTGGAGTCGGGCGTTGGCGGCAGGTACTGGGTCTCGTCCCAGTCGACGAGGAAGTCGGCAAGTGCTTGTGACTTGATGGTGGTGCGGGGCTGGTAATAGATGGTGTAGGGGGCCAACTCTATGGCCCATTTGGCCACTCGGCCAGAAGCATCTTGGCTTCCGATGATCTCTGCTAGTGGGGCCGTGCAAACCACGGTGATTGGATGCTCTTGAAAGTAAGGCTTCAACTTCTTGGCGGCAAAGTGCACGCCATAACACATCTTCTGGTAGTGGGGGTAGTTCTGCTTGGAGGTCGACAGTACTTCGCTCAGGTAATATACCGGTCTCTGGACAGGTAGCGCCTTGCCTTCCTCCTTGCGTTCAACTACAATGACTGTGCTGACTACCCTGCTGGTGGCGGCGATATACAGGAGCATGGGCTCCTTCGGAGTCGGAGCCGCCAGCACCGGGGGAGTAGTCAGCATTTTCTTCAATTGGAGAAAAGCTTCGTCCGCCTTGGAGTTCCATTCGAAGAAGGTGGTCTTCTTCATGAGCTGGTACAGAGGAAGAGCTTTCTCGCCCAGCCGGCTGATGAATCGGCTGACGGACGCCAAACAGCTGGTGAACTTTTGCACATCTAGCAGTCGGCGGGGTACTTCCATCCTTTCGATTGCCTTGATCTTCGCGGGGTTGCACTCTATGCCGCGTTCAGAGACCAGGAAACCAAGGAGCTGGCCGGCTGGTACTCCGAAGACGCACTTCTCTGGGTTGAGCTTGATCTGGAATCGACGCAGATTTTCAAAGGTCTCCTTGAGGTCTTCCAACAGCGTTCCTCGCTTCTCCGTCTTCACCACCACGTCATCCACGTAAACGTGGGTGTTTCTGCCAAGCTGGTTGAGGAGGCACTTCTGCATGCAACGCTGAAAGGTGGCGCCGGAATTCCTTAAGCCGAACGTCATGGTCAGGTAGCAGAAGGCTCCAAACGACATGATGAAGGCGGTCTTCACTCTGTCGGCTGGGTTCAGCTTGATCTGATGATATCCTGAATATGCATCTAAGAAGCTCAACAGCTCGCATCCGGCTGTGGAGTCTATCACCTGATCAATTCTCTGTAAAGCGAATGGGTCCTTGGGGCAGGCTTTGTTCAGGCTTGTGTAGTCAATACACATCCGCCACTGCTTGTTCTTCTTTAGTACCAAGACCGGGTTCGCTAACCACTCTGGAAAGAACACTTGATGATGAAACCCGGCTGCGAGGCAGGCTATCTCTTCTCCAACAACTCTTCTTTTCTTCTTGACAGCGGCGCAAGGGCTGCTGACGGGCTTCACATCAGATTGGACATGTAACCTGTGCTCGCGAATTCGTCACATTACACTGGCATGTCTTTAGGGACCATGCGAAATTGTCCCGATCCTCATGGAGGAAATCGACGAGCTCGCCTTCCTATTTACTGTCAAGGTTTGCACCTACGATAGCGTACCTCTCCGGGTGCTCCGGGTCCAAGGGTATCTTCTTGGTCTCTTTGGCCGGCTTGAACGAGCCCTCAGCTTCCGACTCCTTGGGGTTGGGAAACATCTCTGGCTGCTTGCCGGCCATTGCCACAACCCGATCAAGAAGCCGCTTCAGCTGCGATCACCGTGGACTCGCCAGCCGATCGCTTCCGGCTACTGGTGGGCGACTTTAGTAGTCGCCGGCCACGGTCAGAATCCCTTGGTTCGGCATCTTCATCTTGAGGTAGGCGTAGTGGGGACCGCCATGAACTTGGCCGAGCAGGTCGGCCAAGCGAGCATGGTATGGGATTTGGGGTCCACCACTTGAACCAGACGGCTCTCGGCGAAGTGATCTTTGTCCCCAAAGAGGACGTCTATCAGGATCTTGTCGATCGGTGAGCAGGAAAGGCCAGGTACGATTCCGTGGAACACAGTCCGGCTGTTCTGAAGCTGTCTTTGCTTGATTCCTAACTTCTCCATTGTATCCTTATACAGGATGTTGATGCTGCTGCCTCCGTCTATCAACACTCGCGAGAAGCGAGCGGCCCGCCTATCTGCGACAAGGATGGCTCCCAAGACCAGGGCGTAGGAGCCCGGATTCGACATCACCTCTGGGTGATCAGCTCGGCTCCAACTGATAGGTTTCTCACCAGTGCATGAATTCTGGAGTATCTGATGCTACTGTATTCACTTCTTCTGTTGCTGACCGCTTGCTTGCTGCGATCGTCGGCCCTAGGTAAACACTACATAAGCTCCATGCTCTTACTGGTACTCGTCTTGTATTGCGCCGACCGGCTTTGACAGCGGCTCTTTGAAGCGATGGTGGGCGGCGGCCCAGCAGGAGGAGGATACTGAGGCCGTCTCCTTGGCGATCTGGTGAGCAGTGGCACTTCCGGGTGGTGTGGTTCGGCGGCTTGCGCCGCTATGGAACTTGCAGGGTCCATCCAGAGCGCTTTCGAAGAGAAGGCCGGCAACCAGTTGGATTTGCCGCCTTTCTGCCGCTTGGCAGGAGGCTGCCCCTCTGGCTGTTGGTCTTCGACTTTCGCCACCTGCCGGCTGTTGGAAGCTGGCTGCGGGGCCTTGCGCTTGTGATCATTCTGCTGCTATCGCCGACTGGTGTCGCCAGCCAGAGTTCTGGGAGCCTGAGGAGCCACCTTGCCAGTCGCACTGACTTCGATCTTCGACTTCATGGAGGAGTCGGCTGTGGCGTCTTATGCGCTATGATCAGCAGCTCGTCGAGGTCTCCGGCTCGTCGCAAAGGAGCTTGTGCTTGAGGAGGGTGCCTTTCTGCACCCAAGCGGTGAAGTACTCGATAGCCTGCACCTCATGCACTCCCTCGCAGGAGTTCGGAGCTCGGCCCAGTAGCGTGAGGTAGTCGCGAGTGGACTCGTTGGGGCCTTGCACGCACAAGGAAAGCTGGCGAGGCTTGGGAGGTCGCTTGTATGTGCTCGTGAAGTTGCGGATGAAGGCCTCGGTGAAGTCGACCCAGCTATTGATGCTGTGGGGCTTCAAGCTGTTCAACCACGTTCGGGCCGTGCCCTGGAGCATGAGGGAAACATACTTTACGGCAACGCGCTTGTTGCCGTTCGATATCTTGACGGCCGTGGAATAGTCCACTAGCAGATCCTCGGCTTCCGGGCGGTGTACTTAGGTGTATCTCGGGAAGTGTGAACCGTCTGGGAAGGGCTCGTCTCGGATCACGAGGTCCAAGCACGGCGGGCCCAACTCGTCTTCTTCTTCAGCGCCGAGATCGGTGGAGTCGCTCGATCCGGTGGCGGGCGTCGTTCTCCGACTCCTCTCGGCGGCCAAAGCGGTTGCCAAAGTCGGATGCTCGGCGGTGGCGGGAGACTCGCCTTTCTCTCCGGGAGGAGGGGCAGATAGTCGTCCCGCCGCTCCACCGCTCTCGGGCGGCCGTCTTCGTCGCGCTTCGATGGAGATGTGGGTCCGACTATGGCTGACAGCCGAATCCTTGTTTTTTATTCCATGAACACCGCGATCGGTGTGCGAGGCGTAGTGCCTTGATCTCGGCGGGAGGCAAGTCGCCGTGTTGTCGTCATGGCGCCTCCGTCGCGGCAGCGGGTTAAATCTTCTTGCGGCAGCCGCGTCGAGGAACTCTGGACTCGCTCCGTCATCGGTAGCGCTCCTCGCCCTCGAAGTTATCCACCTCGTCCCGCCGCCGCTGGGCGGCGCGGATGTTCTCCGCGGGTGTGGCGTACACGGGGCGATTTGCCCCAAACATATTGGCGATGGCTACGCCGCACTGCTGGACCGCGCTGTCAGGACCCCCATTCCAAGTCACATCGATCTAGCCGGTAACACCTCATATCACTTTGCGGCCTCACGCACAGTATTCCCACGGGTGTCGCCTTACCATGGCCCGGGACCATTTGCGCCTTTTGGCTCACGTATATGGTAGTGTCGCTAGCATCCATACGAAAGAGAACCCGGGCCGACATGGCTAGTCTTGAACCCAAAGCGGCACTAACCCATGGGGACAGGCATACATGAATCACATCGAGCATGTCGGTCATCAACGTATGAATCCGGGCTGTAGCACTGGGCTAACAGGACTCGGGTAACCCGGGTTGTAGCAGGCTAGGCAGGACTCCGGATGTCACGCGTGACATTTCCCGAAGGACGAGATACACGAACGAAGTGAAACACATGCCGGCCAGTCAAGTGTCGGAGGAGTAGTCTTTGGGCTAGCGAGGACTCGGTGAACGGGCTGTAGCGGACTACTATCGCTCGGGAAGCACTAGACTACATTTCCCCATATGAGAGGCTGCCAAATGAAAAGCGGAAGCTTAACATGTGTACGAGACATCTACAAATGAAAAAGCTGAGAAGCCTGACTACCTACGAGATCTGCCGAGGGCACAAGATCGTGGTGAGGTAACAAGCTAAATGTCGAAGTCAAAGCGGAACTACTAGCGAGGACCGGCGTCCCTCACGCAAAACATAAAATAAGCAAGCGTGAGTACAAGCGTACTCAGCAAGACTTACGAGAACTATCTACATATGCATCATTATGAACAAAGGGGTGGTGGAGTTTGGTGCAGCAAGCCAGCTTTGACTCGGTGGCTATCTGAACTACATTGCAAGTAACTCTTTTGAGGTGGCTTACACGAGTCCACATATTCACCATATCAATAGACCACTATGGACCCGCTCCGTCTCCCTACGAGAAGCGCCATCCATAGCACTCACGCTTATCTTGCGCATTTTAGGGTATCCACTTTCACTTGTCTATGAACTGTTATAGGCAACCCAGAAGTCCTTCTCATGGACACGGCTATTGAATAGATCATATTAACCCTGCATGGGTGTACTTCTTCACACGCTCTCACCACTTACCGCCGTTTACCGACATGTACTCGGCAACCTTGACGGAAGCTAGCGTGGGTGTCGGCCACGGCCTACCTAAACACTCAAGTCCCTAGTCCAGGTTTATCGCCTATTCGGGTTCCATCCACAGGGAGTCCGGCCGAGGTTTCCACTAACGGCCCCGAACGATGTGTGCAGGGTTCCCGAGATACCAAACGGGCACTCGGTACACAGACCCCAGTGTATCTACGCATCATAGCCCACCCCTAGGGTCAGCCACGCACGGCCTCCAACACATATCCTACAAACACGAAACTAGTTGCAACTCCCGGACAGAGGGCGACAAGGTGGTTAAGAAGCCGAGAGAGTCAATTAAGGATCCCAATGTGTGGTAGTAACTGTTTCATGGATCACAAACATAGAACTCAGTTCCTGAGGACGGCTTCAATGAGACAACCCACCATGTACTCCTACATGGCCTCTCACCGCTACCTTTTACCAAATCGAGTTCACACACTTAGCTCACACATAGTAAGACATGTTCACACACCATTCCAATTCATTCCCGATGAATCAGACCTGACTCAACTCTAAGCAGTAGCAGGCATGACAAACAAGCATGAATGAGTAGGCACAACAGGGCTCAAACAACTCCTACTCATGCTAGTGGGTTTCATCTATTTACTGTGGAATGACAAGTCATGCAGAGGATAAAGGGGTTCAGCTACCGCAGCAAGTAACAGATGAATCGTTGTTGTCCTAATGCAGTAAAAGAGAGCAGGAGCGAGAGAGTGGGATTGTATTGGAATGAACAAAGGGGTTTTGCTTGCCTGGCACTCCTGAAGATATTATAGCTCTTCATCGGTGTCATCGAACTCATCGCTTGAGACGTGCGCTCATCGAGAGGGACAAACACGGGCAACTGAGAAAGAACACAATCAATGCAATGCCACAATATGATGCATGATCATGACATGGCAATATGATGTGGTTTGAGCTAATGCAACTAGCAGCAGGTTAAATGAAGTTGGTTTGAACCCTAGGTTCAAATTCAAACTCCATATGTGAAATTCAAATGCCATTTAATTGATTTGACCTGATCAGCAGGTATAAGTTGATCTAACATGCATGAAAGTGGTATAGATGAATAGATTGGATTTTTCTGATCATTTTTCATATATAAATTATTTCATTCTGAGCTACGGTTGATTTTATATGAATTTTAGAAGTTTTTGCTATTTTCCGGAATTTCCTGTATAAGAATAATTCCAGTAATTGATTTATTGTGTCAGCATGACGTCAACAGGTCAACTGCGCTGACCCAGGTCAAACCTGACGCTGGGACCCACTAGTCAGTGAGTAGGCTAATTAACAGGGAGTGTTAGTGCAAATTTAATCCTAACTAAAAGTGTCAGTGGGTCAAAGTGCGGTCAAACCCGGGTCAAACTCGCCGGAGTTGACCAGCGGCTCGTCGCCCGGTGGCGCTGCGACGGCGGAGGGCGCCGAAGCGCTCCTCCTGCGACCAAATCGGCGATCGAGGGGCTCTGGCGTTGCTGGTGCTCTTCCGCATCCAAGCGGACGGAGTTAGCGGCGAGGGTGGCGAGTCGAAGCGCGGCATCGACCTCGGCGATGGCCGGAGTTCGGGCGCGGACGGTGTCGATGCTACGGTGCACAAGAGGGGAAAACGAAGAGTGCTACGTGCTCCTGGGAGTGTTCTGAGCGTGCTTATGGGCTCGGACGCGAGCTACAGCAGTTGTGGCCGCGGCGGCGCCATAGCCGGCGGCGAGGAGCGCTCGGCAGGTGGTTAGGGCGGTTAGGGGAGGCAATCGAGCACGGGGTTAGGGGGAAAAGTATCGTGGCCTCACAGCGGTTGCAGGGGCCGTAGAAGCGGGCTCGGGGAAGCTCGGACGGCGACGAGTTGACAATGGGGATCCGCGGCGGCCGGCGATGAAGAAGAGGTCGGTGACAGTGTTTTGAGGCGTCCGGCGTCGAGTGAGTCGATGGGGAGGACGAGGGAGGCACGTCAGAGCTCGGGGCCGCGTCAAGGAGGTGAGGGGGGGACGATGGCCGCGGTGGTGCTCGTCGGCGCGGACGCGGCTGCGTCGGCCATGACATCGAGGAAGCGAGGCAGAGAGCAGGGGGAGAGTGAGGTGTCGGGTGGACCGGGGCGACACCGGGGAGGCGTTCGCGGCGTCGAAGCGGTGACCAGGCGATGCAGACGAGCAGGGTGGTGGTGTGGCGAGCTCGGGCGCGTCTTGCGTGTCCTCCTCCGCCTCTTGGCAGAGGTAGGCAATGGATCGGCACGGGCCAAGACATCTTGGGCGGCCCGGTGGGTTACCAGTGGGCTGCGCCGGTAGGTGGCTGGATCCTTTCTCTCTCTCCTTTTACTAATTACTTCAGTTTTCTATTATTACAGAAATTTTAGGGCTTTATTAAAAATACCTATGCACTTTCAAAAATCATGAGACTGCTTGTGGCCACTATTTGGATTATTTCCAATAACCAGAATTTCAGTTCATGAATATTTGGACATTTAATATAATATCTAAAATTTAAATGCCCAAATGCAATTAAGGTATGATTTAAATCCAGAGCCCAATATGTTACGGAAAAATGTGCATCACCTCTGGTTACTGTTTCCAGCATTTTCCAAGAATGATGAACATTTTTGAAAGTCATTTGGATTTACTGGAAATATTTTGGTTGAACCTAGTGAATTCCTTTAATGCTAGGGTTTAGGCAATCCCCATTTCAGGTTTAACTGAAATTTAAACATGATGCAACACCAGATGCTAGCACTAGGCATTAATAGAACTAGGGATGTGACAACTCACCCCCACTAAACAAGAATCTCGCCCCGAGATTCAAGACGTGAGGTAAGAAGACAAAAGGGGCACTAAGCATCACAAACTTCATGATCCAGGTTGCACTTCATAAGAACGTTGACACGATCACCAACTTTGTCTCGATGTCTTGCTCTGAGTACTCCAACTATCATGACAACGAGAGCAAAAGGATAACTCTAGAAGGATCGATCTTCTTAAGGTTCGAACAATTTAGGATCATCTTAATGATCCAAGATCAACTCGTGGAATGAGACATAAAGACATCTCTGGCGCGGAGAGGTAAAACATACATCAGGAGGGACAGAAGAAACAATTTTACGAGGGTTTCAAAATAGCGAGGGAAATTGCCATGATTCCAAGACGGGGCACCTCAGGAGAGGTGACTCGAAGAACTATTCCCTTAAGTGGCAAAAAGAATTACTTTTGATTCAGAGATCATTGAAACTCTTCATACCAGCCTAAGGCAATTCACAATGATCGTTTGGCAGAGTGCAAAGGAATGGCATACCCGGACTAGAATGGATGATGTGGACTATCTTGTTGAAGACAACGCAATGGATGATTTTTGCTTGTCATCGAAAATGGATGGGACCCATGGTAGGACCACTTTTGAAGATGGTCCTGGACAGCAACTGCTGAGAAGGACAGCCCATGGAAAAATGGCACGATGGGGTGCAAGATGGGAACAAAATGCAAATGTTGGGAATGTTCCAACCATCATATCTGCCTGAGATTCAGATCCGATTGGTGATAGGGTCCTTCAGACTCACATGTCTGAAAAGAAAAGTTGCAACACAAATCGACGAGATAATGTTGCGAGACTCTCGGGAGATGAACCACGATAGCAAGCTCCAAAACATGAGCTGGTTCTGCTACACACCTGTGAACACACTGTCCTAGACTAGCATGACCACATGGTAGTCTTATAATAAAACACTACCGAGTTAAGGTTGGGAACCATCATTGCGGATGACGAAGTCCTTGCAAAATTCATATGATTAGCTCATATGAAGAAACTTCTTCTCCTTGAACAAATCAGTTAGTGGCTTGGTGTGCTAGGGAATTCATATGGAATGAAGATGATCAGTCTATCAGACCATAGAATACTTCGCACATGCATGACTGACTTGGGATGATTCCAGAGGAAGCAAAAACAAACTTTCTCGGATCCACGGCGACAACTTACATCAAATGCACGTGAATTAGAGGAAGTCACTTCTTTCATCCAAACATAGGCTTCATGAACGAAACATGAAGATAATGCTTACAAAGTTTCCAACGCTAGGTTGATGTTCGACAAGAATCATGGGGGAGCCAAAATGCTACTGATGGGCTCAACAGCAACTCATCGGAATTTTCATATCACTGGATTTCCACCATCATGTGAACACGGTGATAGCATTGGTCAGACCAAAAGATGTAATGGTGTATGCTCGAGGGATCAACCACGAGTAAGACAACATTACGAACATCGTTGGTTCTGATTTGACCTGATGATAGCCCATACTCAAGTCAAATTTTTGACAAGGCAATAGATCCAACAACTGATCACGAGGACCAACTGATGGAGATATCATCTTTCGTCAACACACACACACACGCACAGAAGATATCCCTTAGAGATGAACTAAGTTAAGCAAAGCTTTATCTTCCAACTCTCCAAGTTGTTGTCTAGCTCAACCAACTAGCTCAGGGATATCCAACACAGGTTCTTGGAGAATGGGTGGTTTAGAAGAAAACCAATATGATCATGAACTCAACATAGCGGTCAGGTGACAACCTAGTAACACTTCCAAGAAGATATTTGGAAAGTCACGAACCACCGATATATTACTAAGCTCGAGAACAATCTTGCTTTTCAGGGCAAGACGATATGAATAATAAGCAAGGGATTGAATAATCCTAACTCATTGATCGAAGAGTGCACCGTAAATAAGGACTAGGTAGCACGATTATTCTTAGGATGATGATTCAGTAACCAACACGCTAAGAATAAGAATATTGTCCATTTACTACCAAGCAAGGGGGTTGCTAGGCGTATCGATTTCACATACCACAATTCACTTGTCGGCATTCCGGTTACAACAACACGGGACCGAGGAACGAATAATGATGGTGAGAAGTATCACTGCATTAATAATTCATAAGAGGTGGTGTAGTTCTCATGACAATTCTGACATAAAGGGGGTAATACTCCAAGGTAGAACAGAACAAAGCTGAATTGGCATTTGATCTGCGGGATACAACTACTTTGACCCAATCCTAGAAATGGATGAGGTACTGGAGTTTGTTTCTCCTAGTCATTCCGAAATAGAATGGCTTGACGGACCACAAGGATAATAGGCATCAATAAACACGATCGCACACATACTCTTGACTATCAATTGATAGACGAGAGTCAGAATACAACTAAAGAGGGACAACTCAAGGAACATATAACTTTCCGAGTTGTGGAGGCATGGATTAGTATGTCGAGCAAAGTTCAACATTTCCTCCGGATAACCCATGCGGAGAAGGTAGAACTGGCAGAGTCACAATATAGAATGGGGAACTCATCGAAAGCACTCTTGTTGTGACCTTTTGGTTCAAAGGAACTCCTGCCAAGGATGGTTCATGGTATGTGGAAGAATGAGATACCACGGACCTCGAGGACTGTCATAAGGTTACTAATATCCTAAAGGAACTAGCAAATACTAACAACATGAAGTAGGGTGAATCTGGGTTCAAGAACCCAGGAATAGAATGCCTACTAACTAATAACATCACGGGATGCTTTCGGGAATAATGGCGAATCATCACATCGGGGACACAAAGCATGGTGGATTACTAAGTGATACTCTAGACACCTAGAGTCATAATAATAACTCCAACATATATGTCGAGGCAATAGAGTACCTCAACTCACCGATTAGTGTGCTTAATCTGGCCCAAAAGGACATCAGGAACGGGAGGAAGGGATTTGCAAATGCATCAGATAGTTTAGAAACCTGGGATGACTCGGACAGCATAACGGCTGTAAATGCTCAAAAGATTTGGGACATCATGCAAAATGGTGGCATAACCACTCCATAACATCATATCAAGGTTCCGAGATCAACAGTTAACATACGGAAATAGTAGAAACTGAACTGGGCTTAAAACCAACAATCTTAAAAGTCTATGGATTAGTAACACGTCATCTTGATAGATAGATGAGAAGCCTAGTTCTTAAACCACGTAGAAGAGAAGAGGTTGACTCAGATCAGAGGGCCATGAGGTATAAGGAGTAAAAAGAGACTTACGTTCCCTTCCCCAATCAATTCCCTTACATAACTAAAGCATTTCTAGACACAACTTCGACCAGTTTGGCTTGGTAATCCCTGACGGTCAGCTCGATACCAACGCTGTCAGGACCCCGATTCCAAGTCACATCGATCTAGCTGGTAACACCTCATATCACTTTGCGGCCTCACGCACGGTATTCCCACGGGTGTCGCCTTACCATGGCCCGGGTCCGTTTGCGCCTTTCGGCTCACGTATATGGTAGTGTCGCTAGCATCCATACAACAGAGAACCCGGGCCGACATGGCTAGTCGTGAACCCAAAGCGGCACTAACCCATGGGGACAGGCATACATGAATCACATCGAGCATGTCGGTCATCAACGTATGAATCCGGGCTATAGCACCGGGCTAATAGGACTCGGTAACCCGGCTGTAGCAGAGCTAGGCAGGACTCGGATGTCACCGCGTGACATTTCCCGAAGGGATGAACACGAGAACGAAGTGAAACACATGCCCGGCAGTCAAGTGTCCAGAGCAGTAGTGCTGGGCTAGTAGGACTCCGGTGAACCGGGCTATAGCGGACTACTATCGCTCAGGAAGCACTAGACTACATTTCCCCATATGAGAGGCTGCCAAGGATAAACAACTAGATTGTTGGATCCCACACATACCAAGCATATCAAACATACACACAATATGCTCGATATGTGTAAATACAACATGGCATCAAAACATAACTCTACGACTCAAATATTTATTCATTAGGCTCCGATGAGCGAGATATTACAAACATGGGTCTCATGACCCAACACTCAGAGCATACAAGTCAAAGCACAAGCGAAGCTTAACATGTCCGAGTGAGACATCTACAAATGAAAAAGGCTGAGAAGCGACTATCTACCAGATCCTGCCGAGGGCACAAGATCGTAGCTGACGTAACAAGCTAAACGTCGAAGTCCAAGCGGAACTACTAGCGAGACTGACGTCTCTGTGCAAAACATAAAATAAGCAAACGTGAGTACAAACGTACTCAGCAAGACTTACCAGAACTATCTACATATGCATCATTATGAACAAAGGGGGTGGTGGAGTTTGACTGCAACAAGCCAGCTTTGACTCGGTGGCTATCTGAACTACATTGCAAGTAACTCTTTTGAGGTGGCGCACACGAGTCCACATATTCACCATATCAATAGACCACTATGGACCCGCTCCGTCTCCCTACGAGAACGCCATCCATAGCACTCACGCTTATCTTGCGCATTTTAGAGTATCCACTTTCACTTGTCTATGAACTGTTATAGGCAACCCAGAAGTCCTTCTCCACGGACAAGGCTATTCGAATAGATCATATTAAACCTGCAGGGGTGTACTTCTTCGCACACACTCTCACCACTTACCGCCGTTTACACGACATGTACTCGGCAAACTTCAAGCGGAAGCCCAACGTGGGTGTCGGCCACGGCCTACCTAAACACTCAAGTCCCTAGTCCAGGTTTATCGCCTATTCGGGTTCCATCCGCAGGGAGTCCGGCCGAGGTTTCCACTAAAGGCCCCGAATGATGTGTGCAGGGTTCCCGAGATACCAAACCGGCATTCGGTACACCGGGCCATGGTGTATCTACCGCATCATAGCCCACCCCTAGGGTCAGCACTACGCACGGCCTCCAACACATATCCTACAAACACCAGAAACTAGTTGCAATGGTGGTTAAGAAGCCGAGAGAGTCAATTAAGGATCCCAATGTGTGGTAGTAACTGTTTCATGGATCACAAACACAGAACTCGGTTCATGAGGACGGCTTCAATGAGACAACCCACCATGTACTCCTACATGGCCTCTCACCGCTACCTTTTACCAAATCGTGTTCACACACTTAGCTCACACACAGTAGGACATGTTCACACACCATTCCAATTCATTCCCGATGAATCAGACCTGACTCAACTCTAAGCAGTAAAGGGCATGACAAACAAGCATGAATCAGTAGGCACAACAGGGCTCAAACAACTCCTACTCATGCTAGTGGGTTTCATCAATTTACTGTGGAATGACAGGTCATGCAGAGGATAAAGGGGTTCAGCTACCGCAGCAAGTAACAGATGAATCGTTGTTGTCCTAATGCAATAAAAGAGAGCAGGAGCGAGAGAGTGGGATTGTATCGGAATGAACAAGGGGTTTTGCTTGCACGGCACTCTGAAGATATTATAGCTCTTCATCGGTGTCATCGAACTCATAAATCGACGCGTCTCTCGATAGGGGACAAACACCGGCAACTGAGAAAGAACACAATCAATGCAATGCCACAATATGATGCATGATCATGACATGGTAATATGTTGTGGTTTGAGCTAATGCAACTAGCAGCAGGTTAAATGAAGTTGGTTTGAACCCTAGGTTCAAATTCAAACTCCATATGTGAAATTCAAATGCCATTTAATTGATTTGACCTGATCAGCAGGTATAAGTTGATCTAACATGCATGAAAGTGGTACAGATGAATAGATTGAATTTTTCTGATCATTTTTCATATATAAATTATTTCATTCTGAGCTATGGTTGATTTTATATGAATTTTAGAAGTTTTTGCTATTTTCTGGAATTTCCTGTATAAGAATAATTCCAGTAATTGATTTATTGCGTCAGCATGACGTCAACAGTTCAACTGCGCTGACCCAGGTCAAACCTGATGCTGGGACCCACTAGTCAGTGACTAGGCTAATTAACAGGGAGTGTTAGTGCTAATTTAATCCTAACTAAAAGTGTGAGTGGGTCAAAGTGCGGTCAAACCCGGGTCAAACTCGCCGGAGTTGACCCGCGGCTCGTCGCCGGCGACGCCTGCGACAACGGAGGGCGTCGGAAACGCTCCTCCGTCGACCAAATCGGCGACTGAGGGGCTCTACGCGTTGCTGGTGCTCTTCCGCATCCAACTAGACCGGAGTTAGCGGCAGGGGTGGCCGGCGTCGAACGCGGCATCGACCTCGGCGGCGGCCGGAGTTCGGGCGCGGACGGTGTCGATGCTACGGTGCACAAGAGGGGAAGACGAAGAGTGCTACGTGCTCCTGGGAGTGTGCCGAGCGTGCTTATGGGCTCGGACGCGAGCTACAACAGATGTGGCCGCGGCGGCGCCATAGCCGGCGGCGAGGAGCGCTCGGCAAGGTGGTTAGGGCGGTTAGGGGAGGCAATCGAGCACGGGGTTAGGGGGAAAAGGATCGTGGCCTCACAGCGGTTGCAGGGGCCGTAGAAGTGGGCTAGGGGAAGCTCGAACGGCGACGAGTCGACGATGGGGATCCGCGGCGGCCGCGATGAAGAAGAGGTCGGTGACGGTGTTTTGAGGCGTCCGGCGTCGAGTGAGTCGACGGGGAGGACGAGGGAGGCACGGCAGAGCTCGGGGCCGCGTCGAGGAGGTGAGGGGTGGACGATGGCCGCGGTGGTGCTCGTCGGCGCGGACGCGGATGCGTCGGCCATAGCGTTGAGGAAGCGAGGGAGAGAGCAGGGGGGAGAGTGAGGTGTCGGGTGGACCGGGGCGACACCGGGGAGGCGTTCACGGCGTCGAAGCGGTGACCAGGCGATGCAGACGAGCAGGGTGGTGGCGTGGCGAGCTCGGGCGCGTGCGCCGTGTCCCTCCTCTGCCTACTGGCAGAGGTAGGCGATGAGCCGCACGGGCGGCCACAGTCTTTGGGCGGCGGTGGGCTGCCAGGTGGGCTGCGCCAGGTAGGTGGCTGGATCCTTTCTCTCTCTCCTTTTCCTAATTACTTCAGTTTTCTATTATTCTGTAAATTTTTAGGGCTTTATTAAAAATACCTATGCACTTTCAAAAATCATGAGACTGCTTGTGGCTACTATTTGGATTATTTCCAATAACCAGAATTTCAGTTCATGAATATTTGGACATTTAATATAATATCTAAAATTTAAATGCCCAAATGCAATTAAGGTATGATTTAAATCCAGAGCCCAATATGTCATGGAAAAATGTGCATCACCTCTGGTTATTGTTTCCAGCATTTTCCAAGAATGATGAACATTTTTGAAAGTCATTTGGATTTATTGGAAATATTTTGGTTGAACCTAGTGAATTCCTTTAATGCTAGGGTTTAGGCAATCCCCATTTCAGGTTTAACTGAAATTTAAACATGATGCAACACCAGATGCTAGCACTAGGCATTAATAGAACTAGGGATGTGAGACGCGCCTAGGCGGCTAGGCCAAGTCGGAGCCGGCGAGCCACCCACGGCGCGATCCATCTCGCGCTGGTAGGCCTCTGACTAGCGTCTCATGCTTGCCAGCTTCTTTGCGCCCATGAGGAGCTGGAGGCGGCGCGCCTCCAGCGTCCCGGCGTCGGCGTCTTCCGGAATGGGCGCGGTTAGGTCTTGCAGAACCGCGTCGAGAGGGTCATGAGTCACTTCGCCGGAAGGCTCGCCACGACCGATGACGAGCACTTCCGTGACGGTGCTTCCGCCGCTCCCCGCGCGAGGGAGCGGCTCATCGTAGACCACCACGTTGGTGGGGAACGCGTCGAGCGACGCGGTGTCGGAGTCGACCATCATCGGGTCGGTGGAGCCTACGGACTCCAGGTCGGCGGCAGGCTCGCCGGCGACGTGGAGCTGCTCGAGGAGGCCCATGAGGAGGCTCTCGGGGCCGTCCGTGCCTGTGTCGGATCCAGGCTCGTCGGAGAGGCGAACCTCGCCAACAAGTTCGACGAGGCAGCTCGCCGCGCAGGCGACCTCAGTGCCATGCAGCGCGTCGGCGCAGACTCCGTCTGGCGTGCCGGGCTGGCTGCGCTCGCCAGGGAGGAAGAGGGTTCCCGTCCAAAGCAGGTCTACGTACGATGGTGCACCTAGCCCCACGGCCGACGCCAAATGTCGGGGGTTGGGTGCGACATATGCCAAAGGATGGCTTATCATGGAGGGGGCGATTAGAACGTCGCCGGGGCCTGGAAACGGGATGAGGCGAAGGCATGCACGCCGGCGAATCTTACCCAGCTTCAGGTCTCTCCAGGGAGATAACACCCCTACTGCTGCTCTGCGGGGTCTCCGCATGATCACTATGGCAAAGTGAGTACAAGGTTGCTCCTTGAGCTGTTCGGGGTGAGGAAGGAGAAGGGCACGGCTGGCTCTTCTCTTCCCTCCATGTGTGTGTCAAACTACTAGGTTCCAACCCTTTGCATGGGTGCCCCGGGGGTACAATGGGAGCGGGTCCCAGGCGTCAGTCTCTTTAGTCGCCGTCTTCTCCGCCGACTTCTGGGGCCCGCCGACTAGTGGGCCCCGCCGACGGTCCAGCATGGGGCCGACAGCCCTTGTCCGCCGCGGGCGGGTCTTGCCGGCTGCGGGTTACTGTAGCCGCGCTTCTAATGACGCGAGCTTGGTCGTGGGGTCATGGCAACAGTGCCGCCGCCTGGCGGGCGATCACTGTTGCCATTCCCTGTCTTGTCTGGTTAATGGCGCATGGAGCCCGTGGGAGGGGCCGGCCGACTCTCGGAGGCCGACTCCCAGCGGGCCGTCTTGGGATGCTCTCGCCGTCTTCTGTACTCCCGCCGACAGGCGGGTCCCGCCGTCTTTGGGTCGTACAGACAGGCCATCGTGGGTAGAGGGATCTACCCGCGGGGCTGATGTCAGGGCCGGTGTGGCAACAGTGCCGCGCCGGACGGAGATCTCCGTCAATACGGCGATCTGTGGCCATGCCTGCCCTTTATGAGTGGGGCAGGGACGGGCCGCGAGGCGGCTTTATCCCATCCCGCTCGTAGTCGCACAGGCAGGAGGTGGTTGGAGTCGCGGGCCGACTCCCCATGGCCGGCTTCACCGGAAGTCGCCGGCTGGGAGTCGGCTTATCTTGAGGCCGTCTCTGGGACTCGGCTGGGAGAGGCAGTCGGCGGCTATGTCTCCGACTCTCAGAAGGCGGCTCCTCGCCTTGGGGTCTTGAGGGGCGCAGTCTGCCCCGATGTTTTGAAAGGTCCAGGGGCTCGGGTTTGCCTACACGTGGCCCATTACTCCGACAGCTAGTAGTCTACCAAGTGGCACCCGGTACAGGTGGGCTTGGGACAGACTAGCTGAGTGGCACGGTGTACCAAGTGGCACCCGGATGGTGGGCTTGGGAACCCTGCTCACATCGTTTGGGGCCGTGAGCGACACCCGGACCGTATCTCCTTGACGATGGAACCCGAATAGGCGATAAACCTGGACGAGAGACTTGTGTGGTTAGTCAGGTCGTGGCCGACTCCCTCGCCAAGCTTCCGCTTGAAGGTTTTCGAGATACATGACGTATACATGGCGGTAAGTGGCGAGAGCGTGTGTGAAGAAGTACACCCCTGCAGGGTTAACATTATCTATACAAATAGCCGTGTCCGCGGTAAAGGACTTCTGGGCTGCCTGTACAGTTCATAGACAAGTGAAAGTGGATACTCTAAAATGTGCAAGATAAGCGTGAGTGCTATGGATGGCGTTCTCGTAGGGAGACGGGAGCGGATCCATAGTGGTTTATTGTTATGGTGAATATGTGGACTCGTGTGCGCCACCTCAAATGAGTTACTTGCAGTCGTAGTTCGGGATAGCCACCGAGTCAAAGCTGGCTTGCTGCAGTCAAACTCCATGTCACATCCCTAGCTCTGACATGCCTAGTGCTAGCATCTAGTGTTCCATCATGTTTAAATTTTCCAGAAATTTGAAATGGGGATGACAGAACCCCAGCACCTCCCCTGAAACCAACTAGGGTTTACTAAAATTGGTTTCAATGAACCTAAAATGCCCTTCACAAAATGTTCATCATTTCTGGATTGGGCTAAAACCCCTGGTAAAAATGGTGCACACTTTTCTAGGACATTCTGGATTTTTTGAATTAAATCATAAGTATTTGAATTTGGACATTTAAATACTATAAAATATTTTAAATGTCCAAATAATCTTGAAAGCATTTGAGGGCTGTTGGAAATAGTTTCAAAAGTGCCCACAATTATTTTCAGGATTTTACAAAATGAATTAGTATTTTTACTAATTCAAAACAGAGAAATAAAATAGAAAACAGAAACAAATAAGAGAGAGAGAGAGAGAGTTACCTGGACCTGCCTACTGTGCAGCCCACCTGGCCGGCCCAGCTGGCAGCCCAGCCAACTGGCCCAGCCCACCACCGCCACCTCCCCTGTCGTCTTCCTCCTTTGCCAGGAGGACTGGCGCGTGCCCGACGCGCGCGCACCACCGTGCACCACCTCCTGCTTGCCGCCGAGGGTCTGGACGCGTCCCCGAGCGCCACGCAACCCACCTGACCCCTCTCACTCTCTCTGGACCCGTTTCCCCTCCTCTGTCCTACTCTCCTCCCCACAGCCGAGCGCTGCCGTCGCCACCGACGCCGTTCGCCGCGGCCACATCCACCGCCTAGCCTCCCCAGCATGTCCAGGAGATCTGCCTCCGTCGTCTACGCCTCCTCGAGGACACACGCACCGTCGGACGCCCCACAGCATCGCCATCTTCAACGTCTTCATCGCCGGCCGCCGAAGATCCCCCTCGCCACTCCGCTCGCTCCGATGCTTCCCCGAGCTCGTCGACCCGCCCGGCGTGATCACCGTGAGCTCCTGTTCCGGACACCCCTCTCCCATGCCTCGCTTGCACGCCGTAGCCATCGCGTCACCTGCGCCCAAATGCGCCGCTGCTTGA
The DNA here is from genome assembly GCA_021605205.1 of Aegilops longissima. Lineage (NCBI taxonomy): Eukaryota > Viridiplantae > Streptophyta > Magnoliopsida > Poales > Poaceae > Aegilops > Aegilops longissima. Next base: position 96,665,508 of record CM038677.1, on the reverse strand, counting down.
GCTCGTCGCCGACGAGGATTCTGTGACCAACTGGTTCCGTGCTTATGCCCGTTGGCCTCGCGAGCATGTGTTGAACCTGCAGGTACTAACCGCTGTTTCCCCCGAGCGCTGCGTCATCGGTTTCGTCAACGTCCGAGCTCCGGCCGCCGCGCTTGTCGCCTCTGTCGTCCTTGCCATCGCCGCTGTAGTCCACCCCAGCACCACCCATGGCCACCAACCGATGCGCCTCGACGCGCTGCATCCGTAGAGCCCAGCCGCGCGAGCTCTCGTCGCCGGAGATGGTCGGACGAGGAGCGCCACCGCGTCCTGCTTAGCGCCAGCGGCTAATCGCCGGTTAGCCCACGTGGCAGTCATTAGATTAGGACCTAACTAACCCTGTTACTCTAACAATAGACACTGACAGTGGGACCCACTTGTTAGTTTACTGCTTAACAAAAATAATTAGATTAGTTATTGCATTCAGTGGGCCCACGTGTCAGCTTTGACCGTGCTGACGTGGATGTTTACCTGACCCCACATGTCTGTGACCCAGACAAAACTGTGTCACCGACCAGTGGTCCCCACTGGTCAGGTTTGACCTGGACAGCGCATGTTGACCTGCTGAGGTCAGCATGATGCAATGCTGATGCAGTAATAGGTTTTTCTGGATTTATTCTTACTCAAGAAATTCCAGAAAATAACCAAAACTTCTAAAAATCATAGAAAATCAACCGTAGCTCCAAATCAAACAAATTATATATGAAAAATGATCAGAAAAATGCAATCTATCCATCTGTACCATTTTCATGCATGTTTAAACAACTTATACCTGTGATCAGGTCAAATCAATTAAATGGAATTTGAATTTCACATATGAAGTTTGAATTTGAACCTAGGGTTCAAATCAACTCCATTTAATATGTTGCTAGTTGCATTAGCTCAAAACACATTCATATTGCCATGTCATGAGAATGCATCATATTGTGCATTGCATTGATTGTGTTTTTTCTGTGTTGCAGGTATTTGTCCCCTCTTAGTAGACGACATACCGACAATGAGTTCGATGACACCGATAAAGAACTATATTATCTTCAGAAGTGCGAGGCAAGAAAAACCCCCTTGTTCATTCCGATACAATCCCACTCTCTCGCTCCTGCTCTCTTTTACTGCATTAGGACAACAACGATTCATCTGTTAATTGTTGCGGTAGCTGAACCCCTTTATCCTCTGCATGACCTGTCATTCCACAATAAATAGATGAAACCCACTAGCATGAGTAGGAGTTGTTTGAGCCCTGATGTGCCTACTCATTCATGCTTGTTTGTCGTGCCTGTTATTGCTTAGAGTTGTGTCAGTTCTGATTCACCGGGGATGAATCGGAGGTGTGTGAACATGTCCTACTGTTGAGACCTAAGTGTGTCTACACGATTTGGTAAAGGTAGCGGTGAGAGGCCATTTAGGATTACATGGTGGGTTGTCTCATTGCAGCCGTCCTCAGGAACTGTGTTCTGTGTTTATGATCCATGAAACAGTTACTATCACGCATTGGGCCCAAAACCAATGGACCCTCTCGACTTATTAACCACTCTTGTCCTCTGTCCGGGAGTTGCAAAGTAGTTTCTGGTGTTTGTAGTATGCTGGGGGCCGCACGGAGCGCTGACCTTAGGGGTGGGCTGTGTTACGGTAGGCACGTGGCACGGTGTACCGATTCACCCGTTTGGTGTCTCGGGAACCCTGCACACATATTTCGGGGCCGTTAGTGGAAACCTCGGTCGGACTCCCTGCAGATGGAACCCGAATAGGCGATAAACCTGGACTAGGTACTCGTGTGTTTAGTCAGGTCGTGGCCGACACCCTCGTTGGGCTTCCGCTTGATGTTTGCCGAGTACATGTCGTGTAAACAACGGTAAGTGGTGAGAGCGTGTGTGAAGAAGTACACCCCTGCAGGGTTAACATCATCTATTCGAATAGCCTTGTCCGCGGTAAAGGACTTCTGGGTAGCCTATAACAGTTCATAGACAAGTGAAAGTGGATACCCTAAAATGCGCAAGATAAGCGTGAGTGCTATGGATGGCATTCTCGTATGGAGACGGGAGCGGATCCATAGTGGTGTACTGATATGGTGAATATGTGGACTCATGTGCGCCACCTCAAAAGAGTTACTTACAGTCGTAGTTCAGGATAGCCACCGAGTCAAAGCTGGCTTGCTGCAGTCAAACTCCACCACCCCCTTTGTTGATAATGATGCATATGTAGTTAGTTCTGATGTAAGTCTTGCTGAGTACATTTGTAATCATGTTTGCTTATTTTATGTTTTGCAGAGAGACGTCAGTCTCGCTAGTAGTTCCGCGTGGACTTCGACGTTTAGCCCTTTACCTCAGCTACGATCTTGTGCCCTCGGCAGGATCTGGTAGATAGTCAGGCTTCTCAGCCTTTTTCATTTATATTTGTCAGTACTCATACATGTTAAGCTTCCGCTTGTGCTTTGACTTGTATGCTCTGAATGTTGGGTCATGAGACCCATGTTTGTAATATCTCGCTCCTCGGAGCCTAATGAATAAATACTTTGAGTCGTAGAGTTATGTTGTGATGCCATGTTGAATTTACACATATCGAGCATATTGTGTGTATGTTTGAAATGCTTGGTATGTGTGAGATCCGACAATCTAGTTGTTTATGCTTGGCAGCCTCTCTTATGGGGAAATGTAGTCTAGTGCTTCCTTGAGCCATAGTAGTCCGCTACAGCCCGGTTCACCGGAGTCCTGCTAGCCCAAAGACTACCTGCTCGTGACACTTGTGGCAGGCATGTGTTTCACTTTGTTCCTGTGTGTGTCCCTTCGGGGAAATGTCACGCGGTGACATCCGGAGTCCTGCCTAGCCTGCTACAGCCCGGGTTCCCGGGCCTGTTAGCCCAGTGCTACAGCCCGGATTCACACGCTGCTCCCCGACATGCTCGATGTGATTCATGTATGCCTGTCCCCATGGGTTAGTGCCGCTTTGGGTTCACGACTAGCCATGTCGGCCCGGGTTCTCTGTCATATGGATGCTAGCGACACTATCATATACGTGAGCCAAAAGGCACAAACGGTCCCGGTCCATGGTAAGGCGACACCCGTGGGAATACCGTGCGTGAGACCGCAAAGTGATATGAGGTGTTACCGGCTAGATAGATGTGACTTGGAATCAGGGTCCTGGCAGCTTTGGTATCAGAGCCTGACTGCCTGTAGGATTACCAAGCCAAACCGGTCGAAGTTGTGTCTAGAAATGCTTTAGTTATGTAAGGGAATTGATTGTGGAAGGGAACGTAAGGCTCTTTTTACTCCTTATACCTCTTGGCCTTCTGATCCGAGTCATCCTCTTCTCTTCTACGGGGATTAAGAACTAGGCTTCTCATCTATCTATTAGGATGACGTGTTACTAATCCATATACTTTTAAATTGTTGGTTTTACGCCCCAGTTCAGTTTCTACTACTTCCGTATGTTCCTAGCTGGTCTCGGAACCTTGTTATTGTGATGTTGAGTGGTCATGCCACTATTTTGCAGGATGTCTCAAATCATTTTGAGCATTTACAACCGTTATGCTGTCCGAGTCATCCCAGGTTTCTAAAACAATCTGAAGCATTGGCAAAATCCCTTCCTCTCATTTTGATGTCCCTTTGGGCCAGATTAACCACACTAATCGGTGAGTTAAGGTACTTTGTTGCCTCGACATCTATGTTGGAGTTATTATTATGAACCTAGGTGTTTTAGGGAGTCACCTAGTAATCTAGCAATGTTTTGTGTTCCCAGTGTGATAATTCTGACAACCATTCTCGAAAGCATCGCGTGATGCCATTTAGTAGTAGGTATTCTACTCCTGGGTTCTTGAACCCGAGATTCAGCCTACCTACCTAATGTTGATAGTGTTGCTAGTTCCTTTAGGATATTAGTAACCTTTGCGATAGTCCTCGAGGTTCGTGGTACATCCTTCTTCCAATTACCATGAACCATTCTTGGCAGGAGTTCTTTAAAACCAAAAGATCACAACCAGAGTGCTCTTGATGAGTCCTCCATTCTATATTGTGATTCTGCCAGTTCTACCCTTTCTGCATGGGTTATCCGGAAGAAATGTTGAGCTTCGCTCGACATACTAATCTATGCATCCACAACTCAGAAACATATATGTTCCTTTGAGTTGTCCCTCTTTAGTTGTTTTCTGACCTCCATCTATCAATTGATAATGAAGAGTATGTGTGCGATCGTGTTCATCGATGCCTATTATTCTTGTGGTTCGTCAAGCCATTCTATTCCGGAATGACTAGGAGAAACAAACTCCAGTACCTTATCCATATATAGGATTGGGTCAAAGCAGTTGTATTCCGCAGATCAAAATGCCAATCCATCTTTTGATTCTGTTCTACCCTGAAGTATTGCCCTCTTTATGTCAGGAACGTCATGAGAATTGCACCTTCTCTTACGAATTCTTGGTGCAGTGATACTCTCGCCATCATCGTCCATTCCTTAGTCCCGTGTTGTTGCAACCGGAATGCCGACAAGTGAACCATGATGTGTGAAATTTATACTCCTAGCAACCGTGTTGCTTGGTAGTTCATGGACAATATTCTCATTCTTAGCGTGTTGATTATTGAATCATCACCCTAAGGTTGATCGTGCCACCTAGTCCATTTTCCTGGTGCACACTTCGATTGATGAGTTAGGATCTTGTCAAGTCCTCGTTCATTTGATCATATAATCTTGCCCTCAAAAGCAAAATTGTTCTCGAGCTTAGTAACATACCGGTGGTTCGTGATTTTCCGAATATCTTCTCGGAAGCATTACCAGGTTGTCCCCTGACTGTTATGTTGAACTCGTGACTAAGTTGGTTTCTTGTGAACCACCCTTTCTCCAAGAATCTGTGTTGGATACTCCTGAGCTAGTTGGTTGAGCTAAACAACAACTTGGAGAGTTGGAAGATAAAAGCTTGTCCGACTTAGTTCATCACTAAGGGATACCCTTTTGTGTGTGTGTGTGTTGAAGAAAGATGATATCTCCATCGGTTGGTCCTCGTGATCAGTTGTTGGATCTATTGCATTGTCAAAAAATTGACTTGAGTATGGGCCATCGTCAAGTCAAATCAGAACCAACGATGTTCGTAATGTTGTCTTACTCATGGTTGATCCCTCGAGCATACACCATTACATCCTTTGGTCTGGCCAATGCTATCACCATGTTCACATGAAGGTGGAAGTCCAGTGATATGGAAATTCCTTTCAGTTGTTGTTGAACCCCATCAGCATCATTTTGTCTCCCCCATGATTCATGTCGAACATCAACCTAGTGTTGAAAATTTTATAAGCAATGCCTTCGTGTTCCGTTCATGAAGCTTATGCTTGGATGGAAGGTGTGACTTCCTCGAATTCATGCGCATTTGGTGCAAGATGCCGCCATGAGTTCGAGAAAGATTGTTTTTGTTCCTCGGGAATCATCCCAAATCAGTCATGCATATGTGCGAAGTATTCTGTAGTCTGGAGACTTGCAACCTTCATTCTATATGTATCCCTAGCACACCAAGCCACTGATTGATTAGTTCAAGGAGAAGGAGTTCCTTCATAACAACTAGTCATGACTTATGTTAGGACTTCATTATCCTCGATGATGGTTCCCAACCTGAACTCGGTAGTGTTTTGTTATAAGACTACCATGTGGTCATGCTTGTCTGGGACAACGTGTTCACATGTGTTTACCAGAACCAGCTCATGTTTTGGAGCCTGCTACCTTAGTTCATTCCTCGAGAATCCCGCAACTCCATCTCGTCGAATCGTGTTGCAAAACTTTCTTTCAGACATGCTGAGTCTGAAGAATCCTATCACCAATCGAATCTGAATCTCAGGCAGATATGATGGTTGGAACATTCCCAGCATTAGCACTTTGTCCCTAGCTTGCACCGCCATTGTGCCATCCAACCATGGGCTACCCTTCTCGGTAATTTCTGGTCAGGATCGCCTTCAACAGTGGTCCTACCATGGGTCCCATCCATTTCCGATGATAAGCAAAATCATCCATCGCGTTGTCTTCAACAAGGTAGTCCACATCATCCATTCGAATCCGGATATGCCATTCCTTTGAACTCCGCCAAACGATCAATTATAAAATGCTTTAAGATTGTACGAAGAGTTTCAATGATCTATGGATCAAAAGTAATTCTTTTTGCCACTTAAGGGAACAGTCCAACGAGTCACCTCTTCCAAGGTGCCCCGTTACGGGATAATGGCAATTATTTCCTCTCCACCTTGACACCATCCACCATCTTTCTAAGCATGGAATTGTTGCCCACCAAATCAAACCCCGTCACTGTTCTTCCATCCCTCTCGATGTGTTTTGTGTCTCAACTCGAGATGTTTTAACATCTCATTCCGCGAGTTGATATGGTATAGCTCGATCTTTGAGAAGATCAATCCTAGTAGAGTTTCTTTCCGTCGTCATCGCGTGGATGAAGATCTCAAAAGCAAGGATGTCAAAATCAACGTATGCAATGAATCAACAACCTTATGAGGTGCAACTTGGATCGTGAATATTGTGTTGGTCTTGTGCACCCTCTGTCTCCTTACCTCAAGTCTTGAATCTCGGGACGAGATTCTTGTTTAGTAGGGGTGAGTTGTCACATCCCTATCTCTGACATGCCTAGTGCTAGCATCTAGTGTTCCATCATGTTTAAATTTCCAGAAAATTGAAATGGGGATGACAGAACCCCAACACCTCCCCTGAAACCAACTAGGGTTTACTAAAATTGGTTTCAATGAACCCAAAATGCCCTTCACAAAATGTTCATCATTTCTGGATTGGGCTAAAACCCCTGGCAAAAATGGTGCACACTTTTCTAGGACATTCTGAAATTTTTGAATTAATTCATAAGTATTTGAATTTGGACATTTCAATACTATAAAATATTTTAAATGTCCAAATAATCTTGAAAGCATTTGAGGGCTGTTGGAAATAGTTCAAAAGTGCCCACAATTATTTTCAGGATTTTACAAAACAAATTAGTATTTTTACTAATTCAAAACAGAGAAATAAAATAGAAACCAGAAACAAATAAGAGAGAGAGAGAGAGAGAGTTACCTGGACCTGCCTACTGTGCAGCCCACCTGGCCGGCCCAGCTGGCAGTCCAGCCAACTGGCCCAGCCCACCACCGCCACCTCCCCTGTCGTCTTCCTCCTTTGCGAGGAGGACGGGCGCGTGCCCGACACGCGTGCACAGCCGTGCACCACCTCCTGCTTGCCGCCGAGGGTCTGGACGCGTCCCCGAGCGCCACGCAACCCCCCTGACCCCTCTCACTCTCCCTGGACCCCTTTCCCTTCCTTTGTCTCGCTCTCCTCACCACAGCCGAGCGCTACCGTCGCCACCGACACCGTTCGCCACGGCCACATCCACCGCATAGCCTCCCCATCATGTCCAGGAGATCCGCCCCCGTCGTCTACGCCTCCTCGAGGACACGCGCACCGCCGGACGCCCCACATCATCGCCATCTTCAACGTCTTCATCGCCGGCGGCCGAAGATCCCCCTAACCGCTCCGCTCGCCCCGGTGCTTCCCCGAGCTCGTCGACCCGCCCGGCATGATCACCCTGAGCTCCTGTCCCGGACACCCCTCTCCCTTGCCTCGCTTGCACGCCATAGCCACCGTGTCACCTGTGCCCAAATGCGCCGCCGCCCGAGCTCGTCGCCGACGAGGCTCCGGTGACCAACTGGTCCCGTGCTTATGCCCGTTGGCCTCGCGAGCACGTGTAGAACCTGCAGGTACTAACCGCTGTTTCCCCCGAGCGCTGCGTTGTCGGTTTCGTCAACGTCCGAGCTCCGGCCGCCGCGCTTGTCTTCGCTGTCGTCCTTGCCGTCGCCGCTGTAGTCCACCCTGGCACCACCCACGGCCACCAACCGATGCGCCTCGACGCGCTGCATCCGTAGAGCCTAGCCGCGCGAGCTCTCATCGCCGGAGATGGCCAGATGAGGAGCGCCACTGTGTCCTGCTTAGCGTCGGCGGCTAATCGCCGGTTAGCCCACGTGGCAGTCATTAGATTAGGACCTAACTAACCCTGTTAGTCTAACAATAGACGCTGACAGTGGGACCCACTTGTTAGTTTACTGCTTAACAAAAATAATTAGATTAGTTATTTCATTCAGTGGGCCCACGCGTCGGCTTTGACCGTCTTGGCGACGTGGATGTTGACTGACCCACATGTCCGTGACCTGCATAAAGATTGTGTCACCGACCAGTGGTCCCCACTGGTCAGGTTTGACCTGGACGGCGCCTGTTGAACTGCTAAGGTCAGCATTATGCAATGCTGACGCAGTAATAGGTTTTTCTAGATTTATTCTTACTCAGGAAATTCTAGAAAATAACCAAAACTTCCAAAAATCATAGAAAATCAACCGTAGCTCCAAATCAAACAAATTATATATGAAAAATGATCAGAAAAATGCAATCTATCCATATGTACCATTTTCATGCATGTTTAAACAACTTATACATGCTGATCAGGTCAAATCGATTAAATGGCATTTAAATTTCACATATGAAGTTTGAATTTGAACCTAGTGTTCAAATCAACTCCATTTAATATTTTGCTAGTTGCATTAGCTCAAAACACATTCATATTGCCATGTCATGAGCATGCATCATATTGTGCATTGCATTGATTGTGTTTTTTCTGTGTTGCCGGTATTTGTCCCCTCTCAGTAGACGACGTACCGACGATGAGTTCGATGACACCGATGAAGAACTATATTATCTTCAGAAGTGCCAGGCAAGCAAAACCCCCTTGTTCATTCCGATACAATCCCACTCTCTCGCTCCTGCTCTCTTTTACTGCATTAGGACAACAACGATTCATCTGTTACTTGCTGCGGTAGCTGAACCCCTTTATCCTCTGCATGACCTGTCATTCCACAGTAAATAGATGAATCCCACTAGCATGAGTAGGAGTTGTTTGAGCCCTGACGTGCCTACTCATTCGTGCTTGTTTGTCGTGCATATTATTGCTTAGAGTTGTGTCAGTTCTGATTCATCGGGGATGAATCGGAGGTGTGTGAACATGTCCTACTGTTGAGAGCTAAGTGTGTGAACACCATTTGGTAAAGGTAGCGCTGAGAGGACATGTAGGAGTACATGGTGGGTTGTCTCATTGCAGCCGTCCTCAGGAACTGAGTTCTGTGTTTGTGATCCATGAAACAGTTACTACCACGCATTGGGCCCGAAACCAATGGACCCTCTCGACTTATTAACCACTCTTGTCCTCTGTCCGGGAGTTGCAAAGAAGTTTCTGGTGTTTGTAGTATGCTGGGGGCCGCACGCAGCGCTGACCTTAGGGGTGGGCTGTGTTGCGGTAGGCACATGGAACGGTGTACCGATTCGCCCGTTTGGTGTCTCGGGAACCCTGCACACATCTTTCGGGGCCGTTAGTGGAAACCTCGGCCGGACTCCCTGTGGATGGAACCCGAATAGGTGATAAACCTGGACTAGGCACTCGTGTGTTTAGTCAGGTCGTGGCCGACACCCTCGTTGGGCTTCCGCTTGAAGGTTGCCAAGTACATGTTGTGTAAACGGCGGTAAGTGGTGAGAGCGTGTGTGAAGAAGTACACCCCTGTAGGGTTAACATCATCTATTCGAATAGACGTGTCCGCGGTAAAGGACTTCTGGGTTGCCTATAACAGTTCATAGACAAGTGAAAGTGGATACCCTAAAATGCGCAAGATAAGCGTGAGTGCTATGGATGGCGTTGTCGTATGGAGACGAGAGCGGATCCATAGTGGTGTATTGATATGGTGAATATTTGGACTCGTGGGCGCCACCTCAAAAGAGTTACTTGTAGTCGTAGTTCAGGATAGCCACCGAGTCAAAGCTGGCTTGCTGCAGTCAAACTCCACCACCCCCTTTGTTGATAATGATGCATATGTAGTTAGTTCTGATGTAAGTCTTGCTGTTTACATTTGTACTCACGTTTGCTTATTTTATGTTTTGCATTGAGACGTCAGTCTCGCTAGTAGTTCCGCATGGACTTCAACGTTTAGCTTGTTACCTCAGCTACGATCTTGTGCCCTCGGCAGGATCTGGTAGATAGTCATGCTTCTCAGCCTTCTTCATTTATAGTTGTCTGTACTCAGACATGTTAAGCTTCCGCATGTGCTTTGACTTCTATGCTCTGAATGCTGGGTCATGAGACCCATGTTTGTAACATCTCGCTCCTCGGAGCCTAATGAATGAATACTTTGAGTCGTAGAGTTATGTTGTGATGCCATGTTGTATTTACACATATCGAGCATATTGTGTGTATGTTTGAAATACTTGGTATGTGTGGGATCCGACAATCTAGTTGTTTATCCTTGGCAGCCTCTCTTATGGGGAAATGTAGTCTAGTGCTTCCTTGAGCCATAGTAGTCCGCCTAAGCCCGGTTCACCAGAGTCCTGCTAGCCCAGCACTACTGCTCAGGACACTTGACTGGACGACATGTTTTTCAATTCGTTCCTGTGTCTGTCCCTTCGGGGAAATGTCACGCGGTGATATCCGAAGTCCTGCCTAGCCTGCTATAGCCCAGGTTCCCGGAGTCCTGTTAGCCCATCGCTACCGCCCGGATTCACACGCTGCTGACCGACATGCTCGAAGTTGATTCATGTATGCCTGTCCCCATGGGTTAGTGCCGCTTTGGGTTCACGACTAGCCATGTCGGCCCGGGTTCTCTGTCATATGGATGCTAGCGACGCTGTCATATACGTGAGCCAAAAGGCGCAAACGGTCCCGAGCCATGGTATGGTGACACCCGTGGGAATACCGTGCGTGAGGCCACAAAGTGATATGAGGTGTTACCGGCTAGATCGATGTGACTTGGGATCGGGGTCCTGACACCGACCGATAATGGCTCGACGACTACCGCAGGAGGACACCGAAAGCACTCGCGTGAAAGGGTGTTGCCCCGCGGACGGGGAGATTCCCGACGTCAAGGGGGGCTTCTTGGAGCCAGGTAGAGTCATCAGCGACGAAGATGAGTGCTCCGAGGCGGATCTCGTGGCCCAGGGACAAACCACCGCTAGAAACCATGTGGACGGAGATCAAAAAAACGCAACCTCACCGGAAATCGCTAAGACGCCGGCCCCAAGGTGGGCACCAATTGTCGTGGGAACGAGTCTAACAGTAAGAGTAGAGGGTACGTAAGAGGAGGCAGGATCCTAGCTACGGCGAGGATGTGCACACAGATTTACGAGTTCAGGCCCCTCTCGGAGGAGGTAAAAGCGCTACGTCTCGGTGCCGCTGAGGTTGGTCGACTGGATGTGTATTGAATTTGCAGGGGGTGCGAACCCTTGTGCCAGAGAAGGGGGTGGCTTATATAGTGTCCGCCAGGCTCCTCCAGCCCTCGGTTACATAGGGTTCAATGTGAGTTAAGACAGGGGCGTTACTAGTAATGCCTGCTATTAATGATCTTTATGACTACGGAGTGAATGTCTGACTGTTGCCATCCTGGGGTGACTGTAGGCCTTCTGCACTCCGAGTGGTTCTTTTGTATGGTCGAGTGTAGTGATCAGGTCGAGTGGAATCTTTCTTAGAGTGGGTTACACTTCAGGGTGATTTAAGTCGGTATCTTCTGTAGAACTTCCTATGTCTTTGACTCTAGGGCAGTGTCCTTGGGTAGGGTGTCTAGGTCAGGCCTATGACCCTACCCTAGTGTCGGTGTACAAAAAGAGGGGTGCGTTTTTGTGCCCCTGTACCTATGCACTGGCAGTCGGAGTCGCACCTACGGTCACGCCAAGCAGAACATGGGAGGTGAGCCAAGGTAAGACCAAGGCCCAAGATAATAAGAGCAACGCCAAGACAAAGACCACAAAGAGCAGAGGGACGATGCAGGTTCCCCCGACAAGACCCTTTTCGGGGCAGCTCACCCCACACCAACAGAGCGAGCCACCCTTGAGCCCATGGTCCCCGACGCCATCATCCACGTTGCGCCAGGGCTCGGGAGGCACCTCCGTCGTGGCATGCAGATCTTTGTGAAGACATATTCAAGATCAGATGAGGATTAGAAGACGACGATCCTCGGCAAGATCCTTGCCGAGGAAGACCACCAGACCTTCGGCAAGGCCCTTGCCGGAGACGACAACGCGCCACAACAAGACCCTTGCCGAGCCAACCGGCAAGGACCTCACCAAGGACACCAGCAGGGCCACCGCCAGGCCCATGCCAACAAGCTTCCATCGTCGTTCACATGCAGCTCCCAGCCCAACTAGCTGGGCGGGCACCTGCGTGGCAACATGCAGCTCCCAGGCCAACTCATCGAGCACCAGTGTGGCGGCATGCAGATCTTCGTGAAGGCTCTGCCACTACGCCACCTCAGCTGCCTACCTGCCTACATGGCACCGCACGCCTCACTGGCTAGGGCGCGTGTCGAAGCGAGGGGGAGCGGCGACGGACGGGACGGGCCTCACCCCCATCCCCAATAAAGCAAGGGGACACCTAAGCTACGCATTAAATGCATCTTGTCCTGTAATACGAGCGATAAGCTCAAGGCACTGCACGCCATTCCACCTCCTGTGTGCCACTGTGGCAGCCCCTTTCGACTATAAAAGGAGGCCCATGGCATAATGGAGAAGGATTCGGCTCTCTCAAACCACGCACTGACCACAACTAGTTCGAGAGCTCAAGAACTCTCTGAAATACACCCACCAAAGCAGGACTAGGGTTTTACGCATCCTCGCGGCCCGAACCTAGGTAAACGATCCTTGTGCTGGCTACTAACCCCGCTCTTCTCGCAACCCTGCGCCCGGCAACCGTAGTAGGGATTCTCGTGATCCCATAGGTGTCGTTCCACACCGACATCTTTGGTGCGCCAGGCAGGGGCATGCGTAGTTGTGGGAATCTGGTCTAGTAATCAGCCTAGCAGTTCTTCGTCGCCATGGCTCCTAAGAAGAACATGGCCACGGCGGTCGGCTCGTTGGGAGCCGAATGGCCCGTGCCGGTACGGGCGAGCAGTGGACGGGTCGCAGACAGGACCCGGGCTGCGATCCGCGAGCACCAGCATCGCCTTAGTAGTCAGAGCCTCGTGAGCAGCGTTGTTCGCTCACCAGACGACCGGCCACACGTCGCTGGATCCAAAGACGGAGCTGGGCCCCTCGCAGGCCGCGCGGGGCCCTCTAGGACACCCACTGTCGGTGTCAAAACTGGCGGATCTCGGGTAGGGGGTCCCGAACTGTGCGTCTAGGCGGATGGTAACAGGAGACAAGGGACACTGTGTTTTGCCCAGGTTCGGGCCCTCTCGATGGAGGTAAACCCCTACTCCTGCTTGATTAATATTGATGATATGGGTAGTACAAGAGTAGATCTACCACGAGATCAGAGAGGCTAAACCCTAGAAGCTAGCCTATGGTATGATTGTTGTCCGTCCTACGGACTTAAACCCTCCGTTTTATATAGACACCGGAGAGGGTTAGGGTTACACAGAGTCGGTTACAATGGAAGGAGATCTACATATCCGTATCGCCAAGCTTGCCTTCCACGCCAAGGAAAGTCCCATCCGGACACGGGATGAAGTCTTCAATCTTGTATCTTCATAGTCCAGGAGTCCGGCCAAAGGTCATAGTCCGGCCATCCGGAAACCCCCTAATCTAGGACTCCCTCAGTAGCCCCTGAACCAGGCTTCAATGATGACGAGTCCGACGCGCAGTTTTGTCTTCGGCATTGCAAGGCGGGTTCCTCCTTCGAATACTTCATAGAAGATTTTGAACACAAGGATAGTGTCCGCCTCTGCAAAATAATTTCCACATACCACCGTAGAGAGAACAATATTCACACAAATCTAATCTGTCGACGATTCGCAAAGATGTCACCACACCACGGCCAAGCCTTTATTCGAATCGTTTTTACTGTCCCACCTCAGCGCACTTTGCGAGGTGGTTTCCTTGGCACGTCTTGTTGAAGCAGAGATCGTGTCCCCTTATTCCAGGATTCTCATCGATACGTACGTGGGTAACCCAACTGTGTCATTAATTTACGGCGCTTGGGAGATAAGCGAGTTTTACCAGGCGGGTGGGGGCGCATAGTTTCGTCCGCCCATATAAGGGGATAAGGTTCCACCTTTTCCATCTACGCCTTCTTCCTCCTTTGCTTATCCATTTTCGCGCACTCGAGCTCCAGCGCCCAAGTCTGCACATCTCACCTCAACTTTCTCCAACCATGTCCGGAGCGGGAGGCAATTGGATGGTTTCCGCCGTCACGGAGGGACACATCAAGAAGCTGAGGAAGGCCGGATACTTGTCTAATGACATCGCACGCCGGCTTCCCGACAAGGGGCAGCTTATCCCCACACCCAGGCCCCATGAGAGGGTGGTGTTTCTCACCCACTTCCTCCGCGGACTAGGTTTCCCACTTCACCCATTTGTCCGGGGACTCATGTTCTACTACGGCCTGGATTTTCATGATCTGGCCCCAAACTTCATCGTCAATATCTCGATGTTTATCGTCGTGTGCGAGGCCTTCCTCTGCATCCCGCCCCACTTTGGTTTATGGTTGAAGACCTTTAGTGTCAAGCCGAAGGTAGTGGGCGGCCAACAAACGGAGTGCGGAGGTGCCATGGTGGGCAAGATGCCCAACGTTACATGGCTCGAGGGCTCCTTCGTGGAGACCATAAAGGGGTGGCAATCGGGGTGGTTCTACATCACCGAGCCACGTGACCCTAAATGGGCAGCGGCCCCCGAATTCCGATCTGGCTTCCCTACACGGCTCACCTCCTGGAAAAAGACGGGCTTGTCGTGGGGTAATTCAGAGGAGCTGTACGGACTCCAAACCTGCGTCCAAAACCTGGTGAGCAAGAAGCTCAAACTCGTCAATGTAGTCTAGGTCATGCTCATCTGCCGGATCCTCCCGTGCCAACAACGAGCTTTCAGCTTGTGGGAGTTTGATCCGGCACAACACCAAACCCTGAGCAGGCTCTTCGATACTACGTACGAAGATGCCTGGAAGGTGCTGTTCAAGGGTGCCGAGGCTCCCGCATCCGCTACCGAGGATCGCGGATTCAGCACGCAGCATCAAGCCAATGCGGTAAGTTATTTTGCCCTTTACTGGACACTTGTTTTCATAGTTTGACTCTATGCGGGATCTAAACTCCCTTACCTTTGACAGGATTGGCAGAGGACGTACGGGCAGATTGACTGTCCGACTCCCTTGCCAGAAGACCCAGCGGATGCCCGCTTGACGGGGCTGCTGGTTCCGGCACCTTACGTGGTGCCGGAGAAGAAGGCCAAGAAGAAGGCCATGGGAACTCGAAGGAGTTCCCGGCGCCAGGTGGTGTCGGACTCATCGTCCGATGACTCCGAGGTGGACTCCTCCCGTGAAGACGGGGAGGAGGAAAGAGAGGTCTCTCCCCCAGCGGGGGGAGAGAAGAAAAGGAAGGCCACCCCAACTGGGTGGGCTGGAGGGTCCAAGAAGGGAAGGACACTTCCTCCGGACTACTCCACCGACGCCGACGACGGCGAAGAGGAGTGGCCATCCAGGGCCAAGCCCCTGGCGAAATCGTAAGTTTCCGGATACCAGAATAACTCATGGCGTTCCTTTGTTGCACAGTACCTTCTGACATCGGATATAATCATGCAGTCCGCCCAAGGCCGGGCTCGACGCTTCGTCGAGTGGTTCCCTGGGTTCGTCAGATGTGAACAACACTTCACTTCCGACCACCTCCTGTCCTCGCGCCGCGGATGACGCCGAGGTGGCGTCCCAAAAGGGGCCAAGCTAGGAGGAGATGGTCCTGGAGGCGCCGCAAGGCGACCTTCCGGACTCCAGGCGAAAAGGGGATAAAACCCCTAATGGTTCTAAGTCCGGCCCTAGGCCGGACGCCGCACCGGAACCTTCAACGGTTCCGGCATCCGGCAGACGGCCCCCTACTAAGAAGGGCAAGCCTACGACGCCGGTGACCTCCGTCCAACCGGAGGCACCGGATAATCTGTTGGAGGTGCTTAACGGCGCCTCCATCGACGAGGAGCACCGCACTATTATGAGTGCGGTGATCCAGAAGTTTCAGTCCGCCAAGAGCGGGCTAACCGACGCCTGTGCCAGCCTCCTAACAGGCTTTGAGGTACGTATTTAAGATATGTAAAAATATTACCGCATAGACAGTAGCCCCTGATGCTCAGTTTGGTCTTCGAAAAGAAAAGCCGAACTGAGGATCCAAAAGATATACGCAGGAGTCTAACATAAGTGTGTCAATATGGGAATGCAGGCTGCGCTGCTGACCTCTACCGCACTGACTGCGGAGGTCACCATATTGAAGCAGAGCCTCAAGCGGTCCGATGATGAGCTCAGCCTTGCCAAGAAGCAGCTCGAGGACAAGGAAGGTAAGTAATACCTTATGTAATTATATATAAAAAAGATGTGGTTGCAAAAAATGACAGGATCAACGTGGGTATGCAGGGGCCACGAATGAGGTGGAGACCCTAAAGGAAGCGTTGTCCAAGGCTGAAAACAATGCGGCCGTGGAGCGCACCGAGCGAGAGAAGCAGGAGGCGCGGGCGGCGGCGGTGCAGCAAGAGCTCCAGGCTCTCGTGGAAAAGCACGAGAGTTTGGAGCGTGACTCGAAGACCCGAGAGTCCGAACTTGCCTCGGCGCTTGAGAGCGCCAAATCTGCCAACGCCGAAGCCCAAAAAGCCCTCCAGGAAATTGAGGCGATGAAGAAGATAGCGGCAGGTAAGTCATTCTTTATGCAAAGCAAGCACGCGAAAGTGAATTACTTGTTACTTACCCGAGTCCAGAGCTCTCCAGGAGTATTCGCTGATCTTCCCCGGAGTGTGTCTGACGCAGCCGCATTCTACCGAGCCGAGGAGGGAAGCTCGACGGAGAAGGTGTTCTGGTCTCAGTATGTTGATGCCGGACACCCGGTGCCCTTGAGCGATCAGCTGAAGCAGCTGGTCGAGCTCCATAAGGTGGCCGAACAGGCCATGAAGGGTCTTGCAGTCCGGTTGTGGCCTGGGGAAGCCATGCCTGGAACCTACTTCAGGCTGGTAAGGCGGCTGGTGGATGCCTGTCCAAGGCTTGAAGTCATCAAGCGCTCCGTATGCATCGAAGGTGCCCAGAGGCCTTGCGTGCTAAAGTGCACTGGGGCAAGATGGACGCTGAGAAGCTTGTGACGGACGGACCACCGCCGGCCAAGGAGCATCGCAAGCCTGAGATGTATTATGAGGGCGTCCTGAAGGGTGCCCGTCGTATAGCAGATGAGTGCTCCAAAGATGTAATTTATGAGTAAACTCGCATTTGTAATCCTATACGATGAAAAGTTGTTTCATATGCGCTAAGCAACGCTTTTGAATTTAAAATATTACCTTATGTGCGGCCGTTTATCAAAATTGAGAGATGGCGAGTCGTCGGCTTCTGCCCCCATGCCGCGAGTGCTCGGGTGTTCGGGATAAACTTGAGCGCTCTTTTTCCCATTATTGGGTCCTTCGAGGGAGGCGCTCAACACAACGAACAAGGCAATCGGACTATAATGCTTGAACACTCTCACTTAGCCATAGAATTCTATAATTTTAAATTTTGGCGAAGCCCCTAGTATTCGGAAGACTGAGTTCGGGGCGCTGTCCACGCCTAGGCTGGACAAAGCCGACTCCTCGCTCTAAGCGGCATAAGTCTTTAGGGACTCGAAAACCTCTCGAATAGCGACCAGCTCTCGCCCTATCATGACGGTCAGTTTTAGCTTTCTCCACTGAGGTGCTCAGCCCGGCTCAACCGGAGCACAATCGCAGTGGTTCTCCCAGTGCTACCTTAGCCGATATAACGGAACGTAAGGTACCAAAACATGGGAGCCGGGCAAACCCAACTATTGACCCAAGACATGATTCGAGCCGATGCATATAATGCTATAAGTTCGGGTGCCGCACTCATGAGAGTGTTCGGACTTCTCACACCATATTCTGGGGTGCGTAAGCCTCTGGTGTATTGGCCGTACCAAAGTGTACGGTTGCATAATGTCATAACTGAACATATTTTTATATATAAAAAAGGTAATGCAATAATAGAGAAAAGCTATGCATTGTTTATTCGAAAAGTCTACGGTAAAAGCAGAACGATACAAATAGTGCGATAAGCAAGAGATGGGACTATTTAACGTGTCCCCCCTCCAGGGGAGAGCTGCGGGATTATATGTGAAACAAGTATACTCCTCGTTATAGAGACCACCTGGAGACTCGACGTAGCTTTCTGCCTCCCTGGCTGTTGCATCGTGTGTTCGGTGATTATGCTGCCGGACAGGCCTTCCGGAAAGTGGAGTCCTGAAAGTAAGAAAGAAAAAAGAATGACAAAATCAGGAGCCCCTTGTGCGGTTGAGCCGTATTTTGGGCGTGCCATGGTCGTGCCCCTCCCCCTATGACCATGGTATTTCCAGAGTGTAGTTATGTACGTGCAGCACTGGTTTCGCAATTTCGCGGGGGCTGGGGTTAGGGCCGCATTGCTACGCGGGCTCGGAACGTGCCAGGCGGTCTTGTTGTAGGTTACTCCGGGCGCACTTGACGGTGTCCGGACGCTTAATGGCCGGACTGAGAATTGCCTTGACAGGCTGCTTTGTACTTCCGGCGAGGGCCGCCAGATGCTCCTCCGTCCGGAGAGAGCGCTCGTGTTTCCATTGACCGTAATGACTCCCGAGGCCTGGCATCTTGAGCTTGAGGTATGCGTAGAGGCGGCACCGCATTGAACTTTGCAAATGCGGTTCGCTCGAGCAAGTGTATGATAGCCATGCGGAACGGGACTATGTCAAGATTAGCTCCTCGCTTCGAAATTATCCAGGGATCCAAGACCACCTCAAGTGTAATCGAGCCTGCAGTTGGCCTCTACACCTGGTATGACGCCTTTAAAGGTCGTCTTTGTGGGTTTAATCTTTGGGGATCTATGTCCATTTTTCGCGACCGTATCCTCGATAAAGCAGGTTCAGCTCTGCCGCCGTTCATAAGGAATCTAGTGAGGTGAAATCTGTCAATGATTGGGTCTAAAACCAACGCGCGAATCCGCCATGGCGGATGCTAGTGGGGTGGTCCTTCGATCAAAAGTGATCGGGCAGGAGGACCATGGGTTGAACTTTGGGGCGATCGGGCTCCAACACGATATCGCCCCTCGAGTGCACTTCCGCTCCCTTTTGGGTATGTGGGCTGCGATATCATGTTCACCGTCTGCACTTGTGGGGAAACCTTCATCCCCTATTGTTGGCGGGTGGGCTCCTCCTCGCCATCGCTATGCAGCCCCTTGTCATTGTTTTTGCGCTTAACTTGCCTGCTGCTTGAACACCCAACAATCCCTGTTGGTGTGGTTGGCTGGTTTTTCGGGTGCCGATATCCGCACGAGCGATCGAGTATTTGGTCCAAATTGGACCGCCCCAGTATTTCTTTGAATGGCTTTTTCCGCGAACGGGTTTAGAGCCTCTGAATCCGCATTAACTGCCGATCCTCAAAGATTGTCGCCAGCACGCGGCGCTTTTTCTTGTTGCGACGCGACCTGCCCATGATGTCCTTGGTATCCGAATTACCAGGATCTTGGTCATGTTATTACTCTGAGCTAGCCAGCTGTCTTCTCGCCGCAAAAGCGGGTCATGATTGTCGTGAGGGCTGCCATGGATTTCGCTTTTCCTCGTCCTAGGTGCCGGGCATGCCACTCGTCATGGATGTTATGGTTGAGGGCTGCAAGGGCCTTCGTCCCGGACAATCGACTATTTGATTTTTCTTCGTTAGGAACCGTGTCCAGAATTGCCTCGCCGATTCCTCTGGCTGCTGGATTATGTGGCTTAGGTCATCAGCGTCTGGTGGTCGCACATAGGTGCCCTGGAAGTTGTCGAGGAATGCGGCTTCCAGGTCCTCCAAACAACCAATTGATTCTGCTGGCAAGCTGTTAAGCCAATGCCGAGCTAGTCCTTTAAGCTTGAGTTGGAGGTATTTGATGGCGTGTAGATCATCACCGCGGGCCATGTGGATATGAAGGAGATGGTCCTCGATCCATACCGCAGGGTCTGTTGTGCCATCGTATGATTCGATGATTACGGGTTTGAAACCCTCGGGGATTTGATGATCCATTACTTCATCTGTGAAGCATAGTGGGTGTGCGGCGCCTCTGTATTGGGCTATATCACGACGTAGCTCAAATGAGCTTTGTCTGCTGTGTTCGGCCCGGCCGGATTTACCATATCCGGCATGACGATTATCGTCACGTGTCGTGGGGCGCCCACGCGATCCATAGATCGATCTTGTTTGCCTTGCCCTATCCTCCAATATATCTCGCAGGTCTGGCGCATTTCCCCCTGCCTTTGTATTCTTTGAGCGGCGTCGGGGTGCGGCTTGAGTGGAGGGCCGAGAGGCCTCTCTGTCGCGGCCACGAGGTGGCCGGTCGGCCGAATCATGCGCTGGTGATGTATGTCTAGGTGCTTCTCCTCTAGGTAGCAGCCTACGTTTTGGGTTGCTCTTGGAGGGGCGTTCATTTTCGTACTCTTCGGCCGCAAGCACATCAGTCCATCTGTCGGCTAGCAAGTCTTGGTCAGCTCTAACCTGTTGCTGTTTTTTCTTGAGGCTGCTCGCCATGGCCATGAGCCTGCGTTTGAAACGCTCTTGTTCGACGGGATCCTCAGCACGACAAATTAAATGTCGCCGAGGTTTGCCTCTGCCTTCGAGGGAGGCATGTAATTATCGTCCTCTACCTCTCGCCTGCCGCTCTTTGATGAGGGCTGGCTTCTCCATCCTCCCTGTGTTGAATCCTGCTAGAGGGGTTGTCTTTGGCAATCGCCCTGTGGTGTTATTGTCTCCGTGCCGAATCGCCGCTTTGTCGCGGGATTTAGAGCGGCGTCACCGACGCCGGGCGCTTAGGCTGTTTCTTGAGGGTCATCCTCCGTTGTTCCGTCGCCGTTCCCTTCTTTTGGGGTGTCCACCATGTATATGTCATATGACGATGTGGCCTTCCAGTGACCTGTAGGCGCTGGTTCTTGTTCGTCTCCTGCATCGTCGTCCATACCGTCGATGTCTTCGGAGTCGAAGTCGAGCATGTCGGTTAAATCATTGACAGTGGCTATGAAGTGGGTGGTGGGTGGGCTTTGAATTTCTTCGCCATCCAAGATCCCAACCTTGCCGACCATAGTCCGCCAGGGCTCTCCTGATAAAGAGAGAGACTTTAGTGAATTCAGAATGTCGCCAAAGGGCGAGTGCTGAAAGATGTCCGCGGCGGTGAACCCCATGATCGGCGCCCAATCGGATTCGATTGGCAGGGGAGTGAAAGGTTCGGAGTCCAGAAAGGAGTCAGGCACCTTGGAGTCACGAGCGTCGCAAAGGATGGGTATGGTGTTCGGCTCGATCGCCGTAGAGATTGCAGCCCCCGAGGCGGTGTCCAGCCATCCATCCTCGAGTGGCGCAGTCGGCTCCGAGCTAAGGGTCAGAGCGGACACTTGTGCGGCCTCCAGGACACTGTTCAGCGGCAGAGCTAGATCATGCCCATCCTAATAGTGCGGCGCGCTTGGCTGTGGCTCGAACCCGTCAAAGATCAAGTCTCCGTGGACGTCGGCCGTGTAGTTCAAACTTCCAAATCTGACCTGATGGCCAGGGGCGTAGCTTTCAATTTGCTCCAGATGGCCAAGCGAATTAGCCCGCAGTGCAAAGCCGCCGAATACGAAGATCTGTCCGGGGAGAAAAGTCTCACCCTGTACCACGTCGTTGTTGATGATCGAAGGAGCCATCGGGCCTAAAGGTGATGACACAAAGGAACTCTCAATGAAAGCACCAATGTCGGTGTCAAAACCGGCGGATCTCGGGTAGGGGGTACCAAACTGTGTGTCTAGGCGGATGGTAACAGGAGACAAGGGACACGATGTTTTTACCCAGGTTCGGCCCTCTCGATGGAGGTAAAACCCTACTCCTGCTTGATTAATATTGATGATATGGGTAGTACAAGAGTAGATCTACCACGAGATCGTAGAGGCTAAACCCTAGAAGCTAGCCTATGGTATGATTGTTGTCCGCCCCACGGACTAAAACCTCCGCTTTATATAGACACCGGAGAGGGTTAGGGTTACACAGTAGTCGATTACAATGGAAGGAGATCTACATATCCAGACGCCAAGCTTGCCTTCCACGCCAAGGAAAGTCCCATCCGGACACGGGACTAAGTCTTCAATCTTGTATCTTCAT
Source organism: Aegilops longissima (assembly GCA_021605205.1). NCBI lineage: Eukaryota > Viridiplantae > Streptophyta > Magnoliopsida > Poales > Poaceae > Aegilops > Aegilops longissima. The sequence goes on along the minus strand of CM038677.1, from coordinate 96,643,383 downwards.
AGTCCAGAGTCCGCCAAAGGTCATAGTCCGCCATCCGACACCCCCTAATCCAGGACTCCTCACCCACACCGGAGACAATCAAGGCCTTTTCCCATGGTGTGCGCTGGCGAGCAGCGCCACCACGCTGGTGACCCCGAGCACCCGGCGGAAGAGCCCCCGCGTCCGCCTGCAGGATGAAGGTTCAGCACGCCTACCGGGCGCTGGCGAAATGGCACGCAGCCGCCGGGTCGTAATAGTAGCCCTTCTAACGAGTTAGAAGTCGGCCCGCGATCCACGCAGCTGTCGCCGCTGCCCACGCCAGCAGAAGCTTTGGCGCCCGCGCAGCTGCTCCTCGACTTCCCTCCAGCAGAAGATTGACGAGTGGAGGGCCACCATCCGGAGCCTCGTCACCGTCGCCAACCAAGACGATCCGTGACCGGGCGGACGCCGGTTCGGCGCTTCCACCGAAGCCACCGTGATGCTTGCGCTTGGAGGACCGGGGAGTTAAGCGGCTACAAAGGCACTTCCTCCTTCCTCGCCAGCCGCGGGCGCCGCCCGTCGTGACGACACTTGTGATAACATCTCCATAGCGCCGTTTCACCTGGACCTCCGCGAGCAGCGCCAGGTCCTTCGAGAATGAGCTCATTAAGACGCTCGAACCACCGGAGAGCGACGGCACGAAACGCGCCGCCAGTCGGACAAGCGGGCGGGACCCGCGAGGACCACCCGCACCGGGGCTCCGTGGCCTACCCACGAGGTGGGCTGCCCGCTTTACCCCAGCGCCGTGACAGCTTCCAAAGCGGCCGCCCCACCGCATGTTCAAGCCCGACGCCGCAGAAGTACACCGCAAGACCCATCCGTCGAAGTTCTCAAAGATCTCACACCATCGTGATGCAAAGCTGTGGGCTCGCGGCGACAAGGTGCTTGCCATCTATTTACCGCGCGCCAAGCCCAATGTGATGTCTTGCTGATGCACTCTGCCTTGGTTTCCATTTCTTCTTGGTCGGATCTGTGCCATGAGTTTGTTGGCGCCTTCACAGGAGGCCACCAAGCTCATGGCCAGACCACTGATCTGCACATCATTCCCCAGAAAGAAGGGGAAACCGTGCTCAAGTATATACAGAGGTTCAGCCGGGTGCAGTACAACATCCCCGACATTATCTCGCCGCTGTGATTAGCACGTTCCACAAGAACATGCGCAATCGCAAGATGCGCGAGGAGCTGGCGATGACCAAGGTTAAGGATGTGGCCGAGCTCTACGTTCTGGCCGATAGGTGCACCCGAGCTGAAGAGGGAAGGAAGTACCGCAGCGAAGACACCGGCGCGGAAACCGACTCTACCGATGAAGACGCCGCTACCCCGATGAAGAAGGGCCAACGTCGCAACAGGAAATGCAAAGGCAAGGCCATGCTTGCCATTGAGGGATCTGACGACACCGGTGCCGGCAAGAAGGTCAAGGAAGGCTCCCCTGACAAGGAGATTGCCGGGTGCACCGCCTGCCAGGCCTTGGCGGCTACCGACAAGACAGGAAGCTCCGGCAAGAAATACTGCAAGATCCACCGCACCAAGGGCCACGACCTCCAGAATTGCCGATAAGTCGAGCTGCTTGCTGAGAAGCAAAAGGCCGAGTACGAGAGGCGGGGCAAGGAGAAGGACAAGGACGGTGTTGAGGGATCAGGCAAGAAGCGTGGCGGCCAAGGAAGTCACCCCGGCAAGGACAACCAGCAAGAGAGGCCCGCCCCGGGCCGCTACATGGAACAAGAAGATGATGATCACGACGAGGATGACGAGTCTGGTGAGCAAGGGTTCCAGAAGGCTACGGAGGCCATGTGCATCGATGGTGGCGCCTCGCTGCATACCTCTCACCACCAGCTCAAGCAGTGGGCGCGTGAGATTACAGCAGCAGAGCTGTTGTTCGACGCTCCGAAGTCGCTGAAGTGGTCCAGACGCCTCATCTTTGACGCCGAGGACCACCCCTGACCGATTATCATGCGGTCGGATGTTTGCCATTGTTGGTCTCACTAATGATACGCGAACCTCACGGTGAACAAGATGTTGGTCGACGGCGGGCCGCTTGAACCTCGATCTCTCACCTGTCGTGATCAAAAGGTTGCAAATCCCTGATGGAGACCTCGAGGAAACATGCATGTTTCTAGGGGTCAATTCGGGGAGGAGCCAGCCGAAGGGAAAGGTCATACTACCCGTGACATTTGGAGGAGGGTTGAACTACAGGACGAGAGGATCGTCTTCGACGTGGCCGAGATCCCCTTGCCCTACAACGGGATCCTCGGCCGCCCGGCGCTAGCAAAGTTCATGGCGGTGTCACACTACGCCTACAACATGCTAAAGATGCCCGGGCCGTTGGCCATCATCTCCGTCCCCTCCGACAAGAAGGACGCGCTGATTTGTGCCGACCAACTCTACCGGGAAGCAGTTGCAGCAAATGCCACCAAGGCGCCTCCCCGCCAGCCAAGCTCCGGGGAGAAGAAGCCCGGCAAGACATCTCGCACCCACTCTGGCAAGTGCACCTCTTCGGAGTGTTGTGCTGCTGCCGAGGACGTGCCAGAGAGATCTACCGGCAAGAGCAAGAGATCAAGAGCCGAGCCACCGCAGACCAAGAAGGTGTCCGCCAGGGAGGATTGCACGGGAGGGGCCTTCACCATAGGCTCCACCCTCGGCAGCAAATAGGAAGGCACGCTCGTCACCTTCCTCCGGGCGAATGTCGACGTGTTTGCATGGCAAGCATGCGACATCCTCGGTGTTCCCAGGGAGGTGATTGAGCACCACCTAGATGTCTGCCCCCATGCGCGGCCCGTCAAGTAGAAGGTCAGAAAGCAGGCTCTGGAGAGGCAGGAGTTCATCACAGAGGAGATCAAGAAGCTGGAAGTGGCATGGTTGGTGAGAGGAGTGCTCCACCCGACGTGGTTGCCCAATCCGGTAGTGGTGCACAAGGCGAATGGGAAGTGGAGGCTGTGTATTGATTACACAGATATCAATAAGGCTTGTCCTAAGGACCCCTTCCCGTTGCCGCGCATCGAACATATTGTTGACTCCACGGCCGGGTGTGATCTGTTATCATTCCTCAACACCTACTCGGGCTACCACCAGATCTTCATGACAAGAGAGGATGAAGAAAAGACAGCGTTCACCACCCCATGTGGTACATATTGCTTTTTATGGATGCCTTTCAGGTTGAAGAGCGCTGGCTCAACATCTGCAAGAGTAGTCCAAATTGGTTTTGAACCTCAGCTCCATAGAAATATGGAGGCCTACATGGATGACATAGTGGTCAAAACCAAAGACGGGCCAACTCTTGTGCAAGATCTAGAAGAGACATTTGCCAACCTGCGCAAGATCAACCTGAAGCTGAACCCTGAGAAGTGTGTCTTCGATGTTCCATCCGGCAAGCTTCTCGGATTCTTTGTGTCACAGCACGGGATCGAGGCAAACCCAGACAAAATCAAGGCTATTGAGAAGATTGAGGCACCCAAACGGATCAAAGATGTGCGTCGGCTCACCGGCTGCGTTGCCGCCATGAGTCGATTCATCTCCAAGTCCGCCGAGCGCGCCCTTCCTTTCCTCAAAATCTTGAAGAAGGCAGGCCCAATGGAATGGACCCCAGAAGCCGAGGCACCATTGCATGATTTGAAGAGATACCTTTCCTCCACACCAATACTGGTTGCGCCTAAACCACAAGAGCCATTGCTGCTGTATCTGGTAGCGACGAATCAAGTGGTCAGCGCGGCGCTAGTGGCGCAGAGGGAGGTTAACGAGGAGGCAGTGACGGCGGCAGAACCAGCGGATGGCAAGCCCAAGATTCCCCCGGCAGGGCCTGGTGCCGGCAAGGCGAGGCCCCCGGCAGAGTCTGGTGCCACCAAGGCAGTGCCCGCGCAATCAAGAGAGGTGGTGCAGAAGAAGAAAATGATGCGGCACCCGGTTTACTTTGTGAGCTCCCTCTTGCAGGGAGCTAGATCGAGGTACTCCGGTGTGTAGAAATTGCTCTTCGGCCTTCTTATGGCCTCGAGGAAGCCACACATTTCCAAGCCCACGAGATCACAAGCCCACACCCGGCCCCTGCTGTAACGGATACTTCATAACCCAGATGCAACCGGAGGATTGTGGAGGGCCTTGAGTTATCAAGTTCAGGTTGAAGTTTGAAAGTACCTCGACAATTCATAGCAGAGTCTTGGGGGAGTTCATTGCAGAATGGACCTCAACGCCCGACAAAGAAATCTAGGAGACCACTCTCCCGCAAGGAGGAAGATCGTGGACTGGTCATGTACTTTGATGGGCTTTCGCTGGTAAGGCGCCGTGCCGTGTGTTGCTCGTCGACCTACCGAGGAGCACCTCAAGGCACGTGATCCGATGGACTTTCCCGAGAGATGTCCACCAACAACACTGCTGAGTACGAGGGATTGCTTGCCGGTCTCAGGATCGCGACACACCTCGGGGTTAAGAAGCTCATCGTCAGGGGTGACTCGCAACTTGTTGTCAGGCAGGTCAACAAGGATTACCAGAGCCCATTGATGGAAGCTTACGAGATGAAGTGAGGAAGCTGGAGGAGCGCTGACGGTATCCAAGCCGGAGCACATCCCCGAATGGAGAACGGCACCGCCGACACCGTCAAAGTGTGCCGATCTGCTACCTGTGGAACCGGGTACCTTTTTGCTCCGGCTAACTCAACCATTCGTCAAACCATCAACGGGGCAGAACAAGGGAAGGAAGTCGGGTCCCGGCAAGTACTTTCCTACCGAGCCCTTTGGGGCTGCCGGCAAGGGTGCTGCCGCGGATCCTGAGCCTGCCCAAGAGAGTTTGCCTCCGGCAGGGCGTCAAGCCCTAGCCGTAGAGACAACCGCTCCCATGGCGGAAGAAATGCCTTTGGTCCTTGCCGTCGAGCCCTAAGCTCCGGCGTGGGCGCAGCATACCATCCGATTCCTCCAAACAGGGGAGATTCATGAGCAGGAAGAAGCGGAGAAAGTAGCCTATCGGTCTGCCCTGTACCAGTTCGTCGATGACGTCCTGTACAGAAGAAGGTCGAACGGCGTGAAATTGAAGTGCAACCCCCGGGAGTAAGGACTGGAGCTGTTGGCGGAGATACATGGTGGCATATGTGGCTCCCACATAGGGTCGAGGGCCCTTGCCGAAAAGGCGTTACCGCAAGGTTTCTTCTGGCCCACCGCCCTCCAGGATGCGACGGCACTAGTAACCAAGTGTGAAGTGTGTCAGTTCCATTCAAAGAAGCTTCATCAACCAGCCCAAGCCCTTCAAACAATCCCTCTCTCCTGGCCATTCTCGGTCTAGGGGCTCGACATACTGGGCCCTTTCCCCCGCGCTGTCGGGGGCTTTGAGTACTTGTATGTTGCAGTCGACAAGTTCACGAAGTGGCCGGAAGTGGAAGCAGTGAGAAAGGTGACTGCTCACTCAGCTGTCAAGTTTTTTAAAGGACCGGTCTACCATTTTGGTGTGCCAAATAGAGTCATCACCGACAACGGCACGCAGTTCACGAGCCACACCTTTGTGCAGTACATTCAAGACCTCGGTAGCAAGGTCTGTTTTGCTTCCGTGGCACAGCCATGGAGCAACGGCCAAGCGGAGAGGGCGAATGCTGAAGTGTTGCGAGGCCTAAGGACAAAGACTTTTGACAAGCTGCGCAAGAGAGGAAGGCGCTGGATTGATGATTTGCCGGCGGTTCTTTGGTCGATCAGGAAGACGCCAAATCGAGCCACCAGCCAGACACCTTTTGCCCTGGTCTACAGGGAAGAAGCAGTTCTCCCAACGGAACTCATACACGGGTCACCTCGAGTCCTCGCTTATGATGAGCTTGAGCAAGAGCAGTTGCGCCCAGATGACGCGGCGCCCCTTGAGGAAGATCGCCTTCGGGCGGTTGTGAGAGCAGTGTGTTACAAAGAAGCCTTGCGCCGCTACCATAGCCGCAAGGTTCATGCCCAAACTTTGAGGAAGGTGACTTTGTTCTTCGCTGCTCATCGGCCAAGAATGCCAACAAGTTGACGCCTAAAGTGGGAAGGCCCTTATCGGGTAATACGAGTCACCAGTCCCGGCGCAGTCCGCCTAGAGGCCGAAGATGCCGTCCCAGTGAGCAACTCCTGGAACATCGAGCATGTTCGCAAGTTTTACCCATAAGGCGCGGCTTGCCGGTCCTCCCAGCAAGCCACCTTTTGTACAAGCTTTGCCGGCAAGGCATGTGACCCTTCATACAAAGCCAGGCGCACACCCTGAGCATAAATAAATGAAGCGCTGGCGCCCTAAGTCATAGCATGCATGCTAGGTCGAGTCTCTTCCTTGATTAGGGTTGATAGTGCTCAGCAGCGACTAACCCCTAGCTTAGAGGTCGAGTGTGCATCTATCTATTTCTCTTCTGTCCTCCTTTGGTTCGCAGGGCACATGAGAACTTCTGCCGAGCTACTTGGAAGAAAGGAAACGGACCGGCGTCCCGACCCCGTCAAACCAGAGTTGCCGAGGGCTGCAAGCACAAGGGTCCAACCGCGACAAGATGAGATTGACGGGGGCTGCAGGTCTAGATAAGTCTTTCATCCTTTGTCAGGCATTTCAGAACGGAACTGGGGCATGTGAAACCTCGTTTTTATCTCTAGGCTGTCGTGCTTTCCTTTTTCCTATACCTAAGGATTATTTCCTGGGTCCGGATTTGGTGGTAGCCGCGGTGGCAAGGAGGTAGAACGAGGAGCCTAAAGCCCACTTCATCCCTGCCTCCGCCAAGAGCGCGAGAATGGTCGAGTGGACTGGGGGGATGGCAAGGCCTGTTGCCGGGCGAAAAACGTTTATCTTAAATAATAACAAGGACTCACTCCTTGTCGCGGGGTCTACCCACGAACGAAAAACCCGGCAAGCATCCCTTTTTCATTAAAAACATCCCATACAGGTACAGTTCGTACGGAATGAAAAACATGAGCAAGGGGATTTTGAGTTCTGAATTTAACAAAGGCCCGCAGGCTTACAAACTAAAGAAGAGAGATAAGATACCCGTGATCCCTTTCTTGTCCCTCTCCTCAGGAGGCAGGTCAAGTAGGCGAGAGGGCAAAAGGGGCACCTAGGCGAAGCTACTGAGCAGCGAAAGCACCAAGAGAACACCTCGGTGACCGCCCAGGGCGGGCCGTGATGACGGTGCCGGAAAGGAGCTGAAGACGAGGCGGCAGGACTGCACACGCGACGAAGGCGCCAAGGTTCCAGCAGATTCGAGTTGACGGCCTTGCCTCCCGCACTCTTCCTCTTCCGCAGCCTCCCGACGCCAGCCGCCCAAGGAGACGTCCCCGAGAAGTTCAAGGAGCTGGCTCTGCCCCCGGCAAAACTCTACCGGAGGAGCGGCCAGGTGCAGATGTTGCTGCTGCCACACCCGCCCAGGCGCGGGGCGTCCGACGCCTCGACAGACTCGTCCCCGCCGTCTGCCCCGCTGTCCTCCTCATCACTTTCGCTCAAGGAACAGCTTCCATTGTCGGAATCTCCATTGGAGGAGCTCTCCACGCAGCACTTCAGGCGAGTCCCGAAGTCGCCGAAGACCTTGACAGAGAGCAGGCCGTCCTCCATCAATTTGAAGTAGAGGACGAGCCCCGCCGTCAGCCTGTGGATACGAGCGAACGTCTTCCACACACGACGGAGGTACATGACCCAAGGAGCCGGGAAGTCAACGTCGACCCGCGTGCCCCCATTCCCACAACCCCTTATGTGCAATCTGAGGGATTGGGGCGGGTCACGCTCCATCTCCCGAGCGAACGGGGCGGTAAGACGAAGACGGCGACGCGGAGGCCGGCGCAGCCTGATGAAGAACTCATGGGGCTGGTCTCCAACATGGCCTCCCATTGGAAAAGGCATCATTGGCGGGGGCGAAGCCGGCGCGCCGCCCCGTCCTCCTCTTCCCCGAGCACTACAACCTCTGCCCCGGCCTCACCAACGGCCTCGCCCCCTCTCCCTTCCCCTCATGGCCAGCTCCACCACCGCCGGCTCAGGAGGAGGATGTGGCGACCGGTTTTCCGGGTAATAAATTCCAGAAAATGGCCGTCGTGCTCACCAGCCCCAGGATTACTGTTAGCTGATGAGGCACCAACTTGATACAAAAAATCCAAGCAAAGTACAAAATATGTAGCACAAGACCATCTGGTCTGTGAGTACAACAAATGGTTTCTAGTGGTAGATGGCGGAAGCGGGTTGTGGATCAACAGGGTCTATGGGACTCCATTTCCCACAGGAACAGCTGAGCAGGTTAACTCCTATCTTCGTGGGGCTGCTATCACCATTGCTTAGGTTCCGGGCTGTCATCGCGACGCTCCTGTCCACACAAGAAATCTGGCCAAGACAATAGCCAGGGACAAGCCACTGAGTACTTTGAATGTACTCACAAACATTATGAACACAGGAATAATATAACAATGGTAAGTACGTACTGAAATATTTTATGATCATGACGTTAGTCACAAAAATAGTAAAAAGCTCCGATGCATGCAAGCAAGTTACTTATGGAGGTGCAATAACATAGTAGTGTTTAAAATTATAAAATATAATTAACAAGCATGTTACAACAAAGGCCCTCAGCGACACCACATAAAGGGCTTGAAAATAAATGCCACAATGAAAGGCCTTAGCGACACCACATAAAGGGCTTTAAAATAAATGTTACAATCAAGGCCTTAGCGACACCACATAAAGGGCTTTAAAATAAATGCTACAGTCGGGCGCCTTAGCGACACCACATAAAGGGCTTAAAAATGAATGCCACAGTCAGGCGTCTTGGCGACACCACATAAAGGGCTTAAAATGAATGCAACAGTCAGGCGTCAGAGCGACACCACATAAAGGGCTTAAAAAATGAATGCCACAGTCGGGCGTCTGAGCGACACCACATAAAGGGCTTAAAAAAGAATGCCACAGTGGCGTCTCAGCGACACCACATAAAGGGCTTTTAGATAAACACAGTGAATATCCAGGAGGTAGAACCATCCCAGGGATATTCGATAATTCAGATAATAAAACGGATTAGTCCATAACAAAAATAATGATCATGGGGTTAGTCCATACAGAATCATAACCATGGTCCTCACAAGTCACTGGTCGGTATCCGAATTTATACTAACCGTTTCTACTCCGAAGACCGACACAAGGACCAACCCTTGACCCATCCCAGACTGTAATCTTTAACCACGGACACGGCTATTCGAATAGGTTTAATATCTGCAGAGGGTGTACTCTTTACCCACGAGTAACGGATTCCTTTAGTCCATCGGGACTAATTCCGTCTACGGCCTTTTAGTTGAGAACACACCTAACTTGCACACACCAGCTTAATTTACCTGTGTTTGGAATCACCCATGACACCTGGTAAGCAAAACTCTAAGTGGGGAGGCTACAACCTCGCGTAGCATGGGATCAAATTTATATCGCGCGCTCTAAGGGGTGGCCTCCCCTCTCGGTCTCAAACGGAAACACCCATGCCCCTGGACTAGGTGGTATGCCTACCGGCTTCAACCGATATCTTCCACCATGGCCTCTCTGTATGGTGTGTGCTCGAAAGGGGTTAACGACTTACTGAACCGTACCCTACTTGTTGTAGAGACGAGTGGTAGTACGAAACAAGTATGGGGGTTATTGGAACAAGACTCGATCTACTACGACTCGGAGGTTTATAAATTCCTCATGTGACATATATAATAAATATATTTCAACCAACAAAGTCACCACCCACTATACCTTACCATGCCATACCGACATAACCGTCTGACGGGACCGCGACAAGCTCACGCCTACCCAAGGCAGAGGCTTTCCTTGATTCCTTTCCGGCATGCATGTAAGGCACATGAGAATGGTTACCATCACAAGTATATTCATTTCCAACAACAAGGAGATAACTAATATGCATTCATGCAAATGATCATGTCACATGAAATAACGAGCTCTTCGAAAGGAGGTGGTGTTATAAACGTGTCGGCTAACACACCAAAAGTATTATGCCGGGGTTCAGAATTCTTGCCTTCAAGTTGTGGAGGGGTGAGGTGCTCTCCAAAACTTTTGAAAGTTTTCTCTTCTCTCTCCAAAATCCTATTAAAAATATTTTTGAATCAATAAATAGTTTCAAAACAGAACCAAAAAGTTGTCTGAATTTTTTGAAATAAATCTTAAAATAAACTAGACAATATTTGAGAGAGGTAGGAAAAAGAATCAACTCATTTGGAGTTGTATTTAAAAAGTTACAGTCATTCAAAGTTTTGATCAAAATCTGTTATTTAAATTAAAACAGAAAAAGAAAACGATTCGAATAAACACGTACACGTCGAAAGCGTATTAGGGAAGTACGCTTCCACTTATCCAGCGTGGATCGGTACTGGGTCACTGACAGTGGACCCGCTTGGCCCACTGGTCAGGTTTGACCAGTCCACGCGCGCGTCGCCCCCTCCGGCCGAAACAGAGGCGGAGCTCTGGCGAGGCTCGCCGGCGAATGACGGCACCGTTTGGAAAACAGAGGCCATCTGCGGGCTCAGGGGATCAAGACGGTCACTCCGGTGCTCGCTTTGGCCTCAGGGGTGGACGGAGCTGCCGGCGGCGATCTTCGCGGCGGACGGTGGCTGCCGGGCAAAGTGGTTTTGGGGCTGCGGTGGTTCCCGATCAAAATCGAGCAGGGGGAAGGGTTCACGGGAGGAATATAGAGCTTCTGGTTGACAGAGTGGAGAGGGGGAGGCCCTGGTTGAGGTGAACGGAGTTGGGACGTGGCGGCGGCCGAACCGGCCGGAGTTGGGGAAGACGGTCTTCCTTGACGATTGCAGCAAGGGGGTGCTATGGGGTGGGCTCGAGGTCCATTTGAGGGACGGCTCGGGGCTTCCTTAAATAGGCGAGTCGAGGCGGTTCCGTGGCGGCCGCGGATAAGGTCGCCGGTGACCGTCTTTCTGTAGCTTGGGCAACGTGGTGGCGACGTGGCTATAGGGATGCTTGTGGATGAGCTCAGGCTGTTCCAGGAGGCGGTGGCGAAGCGCTGGCAGCTTGGGTGGCACCGACCTGGTCGAGACGCTGGCCGCGGACGCCGCGCCGCCAAGGGCTCGATGGCGGTGCTGTAGGCGCTGGGGCTGCTTGGCGGATGCGGGAGAAGGTTAGTGAGTGGCGTGGTTCGCAGGCGCAGGGCAAACCAGGGGTGTGACGCGTCGGCTCGGGCGCGGCACGTGCAATACGCGTGCTCTGCTCGCGCCCAGAGCACGCATGGGACGTGCTCGACGAAATGCTATGGCTTGCTAGGGGGCTCCAAACCACAAGAAAGTTGGCAGGGTGGTGTTATAGTCTAAGGCAAAACCATTGGACATGCTGGTCTGGTGAGGGGATTAAGTTCACAGAGTAAACAAAAACTCATGTCAAAACAGATCATGCCCATAAGGTGTTTGACAAAATGCCAAGGGCACCTAGGCATTTCTTGGAGTGGCCAAGACTTCCAGAATGGGGTCTCTTTAGATGAAAGAGAGGGTGGTAAGGTTAGTTTGTCCAAGGCACAAACTTGCTAGTGCAAGTTTTGCAAAACTTCAATTCTGGACAGAAAGCAAATGGCATTGTTGCAAGCACATAGAATCATCCCATAGGTCCACTCTCCTGGACTTAAGGGTTTGGCAAGGAGGACTACCAGTAGAAAAAGGAATCATGGACCAAGGAGCAACTAAAAAGGTGGTTGCTGTACAAAAACTCAAGTTGGACCAGAATGGAGAAGAGGATGATTTACTCAGTTTTTCCAAAGGACATCACTAGGTTATTGCATAAAGTGGAATAGTATGCCCCTACTAACATCCCAAAATTTTGGTAGAAGTTTTAAAGAAATATTCAAATAGGTTGTAGTGTAAAAATGCTCTCTGGACCAGATTTGAAAATATGGTGTAGAGCTCAAAATATTCAACGGGCAGAAGATATTTTTGCACAAAAGTGGTTCAAATACTCCATTTGACATCTCCAAATTTTGGTGGGATTTTTCAATGAATTTATAAAAGGGTTGTAGTACAAATGGGACCATAAAACTCTGGGAAACCATTTTTCAAGAAAATAAAGATCAGGAATAATATTATATAATTAATTCTTCTGATAACAGAAAATATTTTTCTTGAGAGGGTAAACAAGTCCAATATCATAAGTGAAAGGTTTTCATCTTAGGGAACAACTCCAAGATAACCCAGAAAAGAATGGTTCTGAAATCAAGAAAAACCAAGAAAAAGGAAAGTTAAATCTCCTAGCAAGATTTTAATTAACAAAACAAGGTTAAAAATTTTGGGGTGTCACAACACTACCCCCCTTAAGGAAAATCTCGTCCTCGAGATTTGCTAAGAGTTATCTCTATAGCAAAATTGCATCAAAACAAAAGCGGCTGTAGTGAGAGGGCAATAAGTGATGAAAAACCACAGTGTGCAACACTGGTGCGGTGTGAAAAAAAAATACACGGCCAGGAGCAAAAACGAGAGATTTCTACGCTGGATTTAGAATAAATTCTAAATCTCAAAATACGCTGGTCGCACCCGAGAGCACAGAAGCTCTCCGGCCGACAGTGGACCCGGCCCATCACACCTCTTCTTCTTCCTCCGCTCTTTCTTCTTCCTCTCTCCCGGCTTTCCCCCGCTTTCCACCGGGCGACGCTTAGCGCCAGAGGGGCATCTAGGCCAGACGCGATAGTGCGCGGCGTGCTAGCTGCCGGTGCAGCGGGCACTCACTTCAGCGGGCCAAGGCGTTGTCAAGATCGCCGAGGATTCGCCCAAACACCGGCGATCGGGCGACGAGCGGCGCTGGTGGACCTCGCCCACTGTGACACCGAGCTCGAGCTATAAAACAGCCGAGGTGTTCTTCTTCTTCATCCCACCTAACCTCGCCTCCTCCTCCTTCCTTCTCCTCTGCTTCCGCTTGTCAAGCTCGAGGCGAGGCTCTAATGGCGGCGGTGGTGCCGGACTGGTACGTGATCCCGCCAGCGGAGGGTGGCAGCGGTGCCGGGCCTCCGTGCTCTGCGCGCGATGATCCTCGGCGATCGCCGCGATGCTGCTGCTTGGGTGTTGGCTCTCTGCGTGGTGGTGATCACGAGGAGTAGGTGGGTGCTTCGGGCCGACTGTTGTCGGAGGTGCCTATTTAGATGTAACACCGCTGCAAAATTTTTGCAAGCAAGTGTGTGTGTGTGTTCGAGTAGTTGTGGTTGTGAGTCCGCTGCCGTGGTGCTGCGGAAAATAAAATAATCTATGTCGGAGGAGATGTATGATGCAGGAACACAGGGAAAAAATCTCACCTGTGATATTTCATGAGAGAAAACAGTAATACACTAGAGTCAAACCGCAACAGAGCTACTCACATTAATAGAAACTAAATGATTAGCTTGCCGTGCAAACTCGGGGTACCACACATAAGTTACAACATACAAACAAATGTTGCAGCAGTGAACATAGCAGAGACGTCTAAAATGAAAACGGTAATCAGACGGGTCCCGAGAAAACATCTCCGTATCGATACACTCTTCTTCTATCGGGAAAGTCGATGACCAGACGATGGATGTGCCTCTCCGGTCGGGCTCGTTGATTCGCCGATGGCGATCCGAGGATTTAAATCACAGACTCGGAGATAATCCATCATGCGCGTTGGGTTAAATGCTCTGAGCGATGACGCATCGATGAGGTTGGCCAGACTGGGTCTCTCTCAATTCGGCCCACCGAAAAGATGTTACTCCTCCGGTGCTGCACGGCTCGAAAGTAATAACCCTCGCTCATCGGGCATAGGGTACCGCTAATCAAGGCAGCAGCGCTTCATATGCCGCAGCTTCTACGGCCATATGTGGGTCGGCATAGATTTCCCACGGCGAGACCTCTCATGGGTCTTGGTTTGGGTTTACAAGAGGAATGTGCACTGCTGCCCAGTATCTCGAGGTGGAAGGGGTGATCCTTGATTTGAACAGCTCGTACTGGGTGGCTGGGTAGCGCCCATTGTACTGCAGGTAAAATCCCACAATATCTTGACAAAACTACCTGGGGTTGCATCTGGGGTTCTCAGATAGATTCTAGGGCTTGGCATGGCAAGAAATGGTTGTGAGGAGGGTGCGCAAGGGGGGATGCTCGGCAAGGTCACGCAGTGGCCTTTTTATAGCACCGGAGCTGGGTCATTTTACCGTGGTGAAAGGTGTCGGCGTTCTGGGAACGGGGGTCCCCAGACTTGCTCGCCTCATGCCTGCATGGCGTGGCTCAAAGGAGGCCCAGACAGCCCATCTTCATCAACACAAGCTCAAGACCTCGCGAGGGGCCAGCCATGAGGCGGACGACAAGGAGCTTCTCTGTGCACGGCCTCGCCAGCTGGCTCATGAGGAGGCAGAGAGTTCAAGGCAGGGTACCTCGCGAGGTGCCCATGACGCAAGCCATGACGCACCAAGGGCGCCTGGGCGCCAGCCAGCTGCAGCCCTCCTTTCCTCTTTGGTGCAAAGGGAGCAAGCGCAGGCGAGAGCATCAAGCAAAGGCATCCGTTTCGGTGCAACAAGACAAAGACCAGCCACAACGCCTAGAAGGGAGTCTTCGTGGAGCCCAAGCAGGCGTCATCACCAGAGCCTTTGGCAGGCAAGGACCAACTTTAGTCAGGATAAGTGTACCCGCTGTTCCTCTTCAAAATGGCCAATTGTTGGCGCCCTTCCCGCTCAATATTTGGGAAGAGGCCCAGGGCCTTCGTCTATATAAGTAGAGCTAGCCACCATAGTAGGAGAGGGACGAGGAGCATCCAGAGAGAGAGAGATAGAGACCCGATCCTCAAGCTAGAGCGACGGAACACCACCTAGCAGTTCATCACATCCACTAAGAACAGATCCTCGCGAGGCTATTCTTCCCTGTACTGTTCCTCAATAGCCCCAGAGGAAATCCACCATGCCACAAACTAGAGTAGGGTATTACACCACAACGGTGGCCCGAACTAGTATAAATCTTGCGTCTCTTGTGCTGTTCTTTCTAGTAGTTTAGGTCCCTGTGATTCGGCGAGGGGCGAGACGGTGGAGGGTTGGATCTCCGCCAGCACCCTGCAGTTCGAACTTTAAGGGTCTGCGGAACCCGAACCGACATTTGGCGCGCTGTAGGTGCGCTGAATCTGCCTTTCGCCGCCTCGTTCTTCCCTCACCACCGCAACCATGTTCGACGCTGTCTGCCTGCTGAAGCGCCGAGCCGCTCGCTTCCCATGTCGCCAGACGGTTCTTGCCGGCGGGCGCCTCGCTGCTCCTCGCCGCCGCCACAATGCCGCCACTGCCCGGCGGGGAACGAGCAGCAAGCGCCGCCCTAGCACTCTGGCCCATGAGGCGGGACGGCCGCACCGCCACGCTTTCGCCACCCCGCTGGTTCTTCGCCACGCTACCACGCGCCATGGAGGCCCGAAAGGCGCCATCGCGCTAACGAAGCTCCTGCGCACCGCCTGCCGACGACGTTTCACGAAGAATGGCTCGACCGAGTCGCCGAGCTCGACCAGCGCTGCAGGAGGCGACCGCCGCCCTGCCTCGCTGCACCGCACCGCACCGCTGCTGGGCGATGAAGCTCTGGGCGCCAGCCGCATCCTCCTCAAGACGGTGCCCTCGTTCTCAAGCGCTGGCCCGGGCGGAACCTGCTCCGCCAGCGCCGACGCGGCAAGAGCAGAGCTGCCAAGAAGTTCCTCGCCCGCAGGAAGCTGCCCGAGCGCTCCCCTCTCTAGCACATCAAGACCCTGCGCTGCCCCCGGCCACGGCGCAGGGAGACCCACAAGACCAAGCTCTCTGCCGTCCGAGGCCCCTCGCGGCCACGGCGGGCTGCCGCGCCTTCACCTCCGAAGCTACACAAGATCGCTGCGGGTCCGCCATGTTCAAGCCAGACCTGCCTCGCCACGACGGCACATCCGACCCTATGGAGTTCCTCCAGTTTACAAGTGGGCATCGAGGCTGCCAACGGGATGAAAAGGTCATGGCGAACTGGTTTCCATGGCGCCAAGGATGGGTCCCGCACTGCTCCTCGAATCTGGCCCTGTGCACGATCTCTTCCTGGCCGAGATGCGCACCCGCTTCATCGCCAACTTCCAGGTACTCGCGATCGCCACCCGCCGGAGCGACATGCGCCAATCAAGCAGCAGAGGGAAACCCTGCAAAAGTACATCCAGCGCTTCAACAACCCGCTACCAAGATTCCTGTGGTAACGGAGGAAGCCATCATCTCGCTTTTCTCCGACGGCGGCGCGACGGCAAGATGAAGGAGGAGCTGGCGATGCATGAAGATCTGTGCACCTCCCCGAGCTGTTCAACTTGGCGACCTGGCGCGCCTGTGGCTGAGGAGGGCGCCCTCCCTCCTCGAGCTGCCCGCCGCGATCCCAAGAGAAGAAGTCCCAGGCCAAGGACGTGAAGCGCAAGGGGCTGCCATGCTCGCGTCAACTGCACACCAAGCGAGGCGAGATCAGCCCGAGTCCTCCAAGGGCAGCCGATCATCGCGGTACCACGCACCTCCACACCCACAACACCAATGAATGTCAAGAGCCCGGCCGCGGCGCGAGGAAGGGTCGGCAGACGCCCGAGAAGGCGACCGGGCTACGGCCGAGGAGGAGGAAGGAATGCGGACGCTGGAGGATCGCGCCCGCGCCAAGGGTGGCGCGACCAACATCGCGAGGACCGCCGGCAAGACCCACTCGCGAGGGAGGCTGGAGGATCAGCTCATGAGGATCGCCTGTAGGGGAACGCAGGCCTCCTCTCCGCCGCCGCCGCCAAGGAGAATCAAGACCGCCATCAGACGAGGGGTTGCGGGCTTCCAGGAGCGCGCGGCGATCGCTTTCATTCCGGGCGGAGCCAAGCTCCAGCCTCTCACCGCATCTTCAAGCAGTTCGCCCGCTGGCGAATGCAGTCCTCCCCAAGCTCGAGTCCACGCTGCTTCTCTCGTGGTCGGCGGCACCATCACGCTCAGCTCAGCGGATCAGCCAAGCGCGCAGCCACAGCCGAGTTCTCCCGATGCTTTGCTCCCCAATCATCAAGAATGTGCTAGTCACCAAGACCTCATCGACGGCGGAGCAGGGCTCAACGCCCCGTCCGCGGAGACATTCAACAATCTTCGCGCCTTATACCACCTTCAGCCAACCAAGCCTTTCTCGAGTCACCGACGGCTCCACGGTCCCGATCGGGCAGGTCCGCCTTCCCGCATCTTCGGGCCCGCGACAACTACCACACGGAGCTCATCGACTTCGACGTCAGCCCACATTCGCTCTGTCAGACAACGCCATCCTCGGTACCCAGCGCACAAATTCATGGTCAGAACTCCACCATGGCTACAACATCCTCAAGATGCCAGGAAGCAGCGGAGTCATCACGGTGCCTCGTGGAAGAGAGAGATGCAGCAGGCTCACCGGAGCGAGCTTTTCAGGCCGCATCACTGGAAGACCTGCATCACAAGCAGCAGGAGGCCTCTCGAGGCAGCACTCCAAGAAGAAGAAGACATCGACCGCCCGGCTCTTCAAGAGACAGCCCCTCGTGGTCCACATCGGGCCAGGGGAGCCTCCTTCCATCGTGATAGGAAAGTGCGCCGACGCCTCCTGTGGCTCGGGGCTCTCCCCGAGGGCCGCCACCTCGCCAAGGTCTCGAGGAGGCGCTTGGGCACCACGTGAGGCGTGAGCCAAGCACGCTTCCGCAAGGTGAGCAAGACCAGGAGGATGAACCTCAAGAGTTCATCACAAGGCCATTCAGAGCCATGAGTCAAGGGTCATGAGGGGCAGCCGCCGCCACTACTGTGGGCCCCCATCCAGCGAGGATGGTGGGCTGCGTGGTTCAGATCGACATACCAGGCTCAACCGAAGCCAGATCTCAAGAGCGCCTGCCCTCGTGGAGTGGGACGCTACAGGGTCCGCCCCACAGCCACGCACGCATGCCTTATGGCCTGCCAAACGCGGGCTGCTGCACTCAGCTGCCTCATGAGGACCATCCCGAGGCTCAAGAGGTCGCACGCCTGCAGCCTCGGGCGGAGATGGAGAAGGCCCATGAGGAGCTGCCAACGCCCGAGCCTCCCGAGGCCCCCGGCCTCGGGACTCGTGAGGATCGGCCCGCAGCCCACCGAGTCTGCTACATCAACAACCCTTCATCCCCAACATCGCCAGTGACATCTTTAAGTTTTATTTCCTACTGGGAGCGCCTTTTAGGGCAGATTATTCCTGTGCCGTGAGGGTCCGGCCCCGCTGCATGTATCCCTTTTATTTCATGTCTTTAGCTTATCTCGCTGGGGGCGCCTTGGGCTGCATCATCCCCGAGCCGCTGGTCCATTCCCCAGCTGCATGTATCCTTCTTATGCTTTTCCTTAGGATTATGCCTCGCCCACCTTGTTTGTTATTTGGTGCCTTTCTTGGGTGGCGGAATCTTGCACGTTAAAGGGGGTGCCCGAGCATCGCGACTGTGGCTCCTACCGCTCTCTCGCCCTCACCTCCGGGTCTTGCCCATGGCATCGCTGACCTGGCTTGCCAGCCGACGGCTTAGACCAGCCCGAGAGCCGGGACCAAGACATAGAGCACCGCCATCCGCCAAATTTGCAGGAACACACTCAAGATAAGGCTCAGAGCCAGCGAACCCGCCTTTGAGGTAGGGCCTCGTGAGTCCCGTGGCCGCTCACGGGTGCCTGTGACACACCTCGCCTAGCCCTACCGTGACAGCCACGCGGTCGTGGTGGGGCCAGTATGCCCTGTGGCTCCTCCCGAGGGCAGCCCTCCCACGCTCCAGCTGGAAGCACCATGCCCGCTACTGGTCGACGACAATCGCCGAGGAGCGGCTATGCCCAGACGCATGCGGAAGCGCTTATGTCTGCGGTTGGTGATAAACAACCGAGGGTGGCCTCCGTGTCGATCAACCTCGTGGAGCCCAGAGCTCAAGTGTCCGCCTGCTGCAACGCCTCGGAGCGCCGCCGAGGGTCAAGACGGGCAGCGCCGGGTCATGCCCAGACGCGACGCCACTCCAGCCAGCCCCTCGGCCTGGTTCGTCAGACGTTACTCCCAGCCGGAGCCAAGGTACGCATGCCGCTTGAGCTGTCAAGGGGACTCTCGAGCATTGCGACTCAGAGCCTAACTCGTCACGAGCCCCTCACCCCTTAGTTCCGGAAGGCTAACGGCGGTTGAGGTACGCGCGGCCGGGCTCTGCAGATGTAGAACGGTGGATCCGCCCTGCCTCACCTCCCTACTTGCTGTTCAGGCGCCAAGGGGACTCCCGAGCATCGCGATTTAGGAGCCTAACTTGTCACGTAGCCCTCACTCCTGGTCCCGCCCTGGTTTCCCGGCCGGGCTAACGGCGGCTGAGAGAGGCGGGCCATTTCTGCCGCCTAGAACATAAGCAAGTAGGAAGCACAAATTTCAAGGAATTCAAAAGCAAATATTACAGTCCACACTCATACCGCAATACCAAATGCAAGTTTAAACGCCTCCCCGAGGCTTGATACATGTGC
Source organism: Aegilops longissima (assembly GCA_021605205.1). Taxonomy (NCBI): domain Eukaryota; kingdom Viridiplantae; phylum Streptophyta; class Magnoliopsida; order Poales; family Poaceae; genus Aegilops; species Aegilops longissima. The sequence goes on along the minus strand of CM038677.1, from coordinate 96,623,999 downwards.
AGGAATTAAAAGCAAGACAGGAGCCACAAAAGAGTCACTTGTCGGCGGTGGAGCAGCGGAGTGGGCTCGCCTCGCGTGAAGCAGCAGGGCGGCAGCGCCTCGCTCGCTTGGTGTCAAGTCCGGAACTTCCCCAACAGAGCCTCCATGACCTTCACAGCCTCGGCAGCGGCAGCTGCATGCTCGCCGCTTGCGGGCCCAGCAGGCTGTCCATGTCGACGCTGGGATCGTGAAGATAGATGTGGTTGAGGATCCGCTGCTGCCGCAGAAGACAAGACACGCTACTGCCTCACCTGTGGGGGCCAAGACCAAGGGAGACATCTTCAAGAGCACGAATCAGAAGGAAGCAGCTTGGCGGGGCCGCCCCTTCAGACCGACCTGGCTCTCCAGCCGCCATCATAAAGCTCCTCAAGAAGCGCTGGCCTTCACTCCATATCCATGAAGGCCACGCGATCTTCGGCAAGAACCCGCGCTTTGGGCCCAGCTCGACCTTCCTCGCCTCCCGCCTCTGCTCCAGCGTGCCTAGGCGATCACGACGCTTCTTCACCTTCGCCCCTGGTCCTTGGCGTCCATGAAAGCATTCATGCTTTCCTCCTGCTCGGGCGGTGGCGGGCCTCCTCGGCAAGCTGGTTCTGCAGTCTTCACTCGCCTCCAGCTGGCTCTCACATGACCTTGATGCTGGCTGCCTCCCTGTGGCAGCATCGCTGGCTACCTTCTACCACGAACAGCCTGCTTCTCGTCGTCAGCAGCAGCCGAGGCCTGGACCAGCGCCGCCTGAATCAAAGCTGCCGGGCGAATCCAGCCAGAGGCCAGCTCCAAGCGCCCGCCACCAAGCGAGGGTCGGCGCTCAAGATCCCGCCGCACCCGGGTCCAATTCAGCGCAGACGATCCAGACAAAGGAGGAGTTGGAGAGACAGCAGTTGGTGGAGTAGGAGGAGATGGCGGCGGCAGAGCCATCTGGCGCCGAGGCGGACCCAGCCGCGCCACAACAACAGCGAAGGCAGCCAAGCAAGGGCACCTCGGAGTCGCCAGTCCAAGGGGCTGAGCTCACCCAAAGAAGCTCAGCCAGCATCGCGAGGGCGCCGGACAGAGAGGCCCGGGCGTGGATCATCTTCCTTTTCGGGCAGGGGCACCGCCACGGATGGAGCCTCAGGAACCACCTTCAGCTTCGCATGGGCGCCGGCTCGGCCAAGAACATGGACATCGATCTCGCCAACAGAGCAATAATCAAGACGGAAAGGTGCACTTACAGGTCGCCGCTGGTGGATTCGAGCAGCCTCCGCCATACTTGAAGCCCGAGAGCCGCTGCAGGGATCAGCTTCAAGGGGATCAGAGCCGGAGGCGCTGCTCATGGATCGCCCGGGCCGGTCCTCCTTCGATCGGGGCAGGCCGCCTCCCCGCCACCTCATCTCGCTGCCGCCGCCTCGGGAGGCGGAGAACGCGGGCCTGCTGCGTGGGGGAGCCTCGACTCTTCCCTAATCAACCCCTCTCCGGCTCTTTTTCCTCCACCTCTTCACCGAGTCGGACGAGGACACGCCCACCAGGTCCTCCGGAGCCTCCACGGGCACGGGCCCGCCCCATTGAAGACGGGCATGGCCCCTACTACCTGCTCCCAATCCTCACGATGGAACAAGGGCACGGGCGCCTCCGCCTCGCCACATCGCCCAGACCAAGGATTGAGGACCGTGGCCAGTCTCGCTAGCTGTGGCCACGGGCTCGGTGAGGCCTGCACATCGGCTTAGCATCGCGGCAGAGCCAGCCAGGATCCAGAACTCCTCAAAGCAGCGACAAGACCGTCAGCCTTCGCTTGGCCGCTGGCCGGGCCGCCTTTCAGATCTGCATCCATCTTCTCCAAAGACCAGCTGGGATGGGATCCTGAAGCCGGGACCATTGCCGGAGTCGGAGCTCAAGGGCCTGTGGGCAGGATCAGCCCAGGTGGATACGCCAAGATCCACCAAGACCCAGCTTGCTCCTGAAACCCTCAATCCACTTCCCTGTGGTTTGAAATGGCGATGGCGCCGCCAGATGCAACGAAGCTCACAGACGCGGGGCGGAGCCACGGAAGTTCGGAGGAAGAAGTAGTGGCGCAGCAAGGCCACCGAGGGTTTCACCCCAACATGGGCCTCACAATAGTAGGCGAAGATTTCCAGAAGAAGGACGGAGTTGGGATGAAGGTGCAGAGCTTGGATGTTGTAGTGACGGAGGACGGAGAAGAAGAACTCAGAGATGGGAGGCACTGCATCAGCAATGATGGCGCCCAAGAACGGGTAGAAGGTACTCTCGGACCTCAAGGGCGGAGGAGCCGACCTTGAGCACCGCTGCTCCATTGACGCTCGCGCCCCGCCAACCGGGCGATCAGGCAAGGCCCGCCACGACACATTTGGCGGGTCCAAGGCAGGAGAGTACCAGTTCGGGCGGGTTTGGCGAGAGCCATGACGGGCTAGGGTACAAGGCGGAGTGGATCTCAAGGTCTTGGAAGGGAGGAAAGGCACAAGAAAGGGGATCTGAGCAGCAATCGGAGAAAGTAAAGGAGGCAAGGAAGATGCCGCCTATTATCAACCCGCTGCTGCAGAGGCTCCCACGCCCAATCAACCGCCACGCTGGGCGCCTAAGGCCGCAGGTTGTTAGGGCCTATGACGCTCGCGACTTGCCCTTTCGCCTCTCGCCGCCAAGTTCGGGCGCGCCAGGCCCGGGCTACGCGTTCGGGAACGGGGTCCCTGACTTGCTCGCGCTGCGCTCAAGCGTGGCTCAAAGGAGGCCCAGACAGCCCATCTTCATCAACACAAGCTCAAGACCTCGCGAGGGGCCAAGCTCGCGTGGCGGACGACAAGGAGCTTCTCGTGCACGGCCTCGCCAGTTGGCTCATGAGGAGGCGAGAGTTCAAGGTGTGGTACTCGCGAGGTGCCCATGACGCAAGCCATGACGCACTAAGGGCGCCACGGCACCAGCCCTGCGCAGCCCTCCTTTCCTCTTTGGTGCAAAGGGTGCAAGCGCAGCGAGAGCATCAAGCAAAGGCATCCGCTTTGCAACAAGACCAAGACCAGCCCCAACGGCCGGAAGGAGTCATCCTCGAGCAGCAAAGGCCATCACCAGAGCCTTTGGCAAAAGCGAGGACCAACTTTAGTCAGGATAAGTGTACCCGCTGTTCCCCTTCAAAATGGCCAATTGTTGGTGCCCTTCCCGCTCAATATTTGTGAAGAGGCCCAGGACCTTCGTCTATATAAGTAGAGCTAGCCACCATAGTAGGAGAGGGACGAGGAGCATCCAGAGAGAGAGATAGAGACCCGATCCTCGAGCTAGAGCGACGGAACACCACCTAGCAGTTCATCACATCCACCAAGAACAGATCCTCGCGAGGCTGTTCTTCCATGTACTGTTCCTCAATAGCCCCAGAGGCAATCCACCACGCCACAAACTAGAGTAGGGTATTACACCACAATGGTGGCCCGAACTAGTATAAATCTTGCGTCTCTTGTGCTGTTCTTTCTAGTAGTTTAGGTCCCTGCGATTCGGCGAGGGGCGAGACGGTGGAGGGTTGGATCTCCACGCGCACCCCAGAGTTTGAACCTTAAGGGTCTGCCGGAACCCGAAATCCGACAAAAGGCAATGAATTTGCCAGCTCAGCTCCGAGGGTCTGGGTCAAAGCCACAGATACATATCTCACCAAAGTGACGTATCACTGTGGGGTTGTCGGGGTGGTTTTGGTAGCTGTGCTTGGGATAGAAAAATCACACTGCATGCTAATATACCCATGCAAGGCTACTATTTAAAACAAAGGCACGACGACAGGCGGCGTCTATTACAAGGTCACACGATTACAAGGCGAGGATACACTGGGACTCGACACCACTTGGGTGTCTTAGTCTACCTCGTTTACATCCAAGCGGGCGGTCTTGTGGATGTCGAGGTTTTCGCACGGTCTCACCATCGGAATTAGCCGGAGAGGGTTGAGGGGCTGCAGGCTCGGGTAGTGATGATGACCATCGCGGGATTGTTGACCACAACCCCGCTGGAGTGTGCTCACAAAAGGCGCACAAGCACTTCGGGGTCATCAAAGCACCTTGGTCGATGGTCGGGCTGACCTCGTGGTCTCGATCGGTGTCCGAACAGCACGACCGGGTTGTCGGTGTTGGGCTCGTTTCTTCTCTCGCCGGGCTCGATGAACCAGCTCTCCAAGAGCTGCGATCAGATCAATGGTGATTTGATCGAACAGTTCTCCAGCAGCACCTACATAGCGCACTAGGTGCAGCAATGCAGGTTTGCCTCGTGATCTCCGCTGGCAACTTGGGGTGGTCTGCCATACCCTTCACGCCTGGGTAGTAGTGGAACGAGCGACGCTAACTCGGGCTGTGTGCCTGAGATGAACTATAGCCTCGAGTAGCTAGTTGGATGGCTTGTGGCTCAAAGGAAGTTGTTCTTCCGGTGAACCTGTAGGGGGCGCCGGTGCTAGACCCCATCAGAGATGTGTACAAGGGCCTGTAATTGACGGCTCTCACCACTCATGGGTCCTTGTTACACAAACATATTCTGGTGGCTCTTCTAACGCATAAGCACGACGGGTGAGGTTTGCGAGTATGGTCACAAAGCCTCCAAGGTTGGTTGCTGTGGTCTCATTGTGCACGACGGGGCCAGGCATTGTGGCTTGGTTTGTGGTAGAGGTTGTGCTGGGTTGGGTTGGGGCTAACGCCCTTTTTATAAAAAAGGGGACGGAGCCTTCCTTCGCACGCTTGTGTATAAGACACCTTGGGTGCTGGTCACTGGAGCGCGATAGATAGGCTAGGTTGATAGGTTGGGCACCGACTGCCAAAAAGGTGTCGGGTCACTGTGTGGCTATCTTGCACGAGAAGCTTGGCTGGGGTTCGGTTATGGTCTGGTGGGTTGGTTTGCCTAAGTTTACTGACCTAGCTAAGATAGGATTAGCCAATGGTCAGCCTGGCTCTAATACCAAGTCTGTGGCGACCGGTTTTCCGGGTAATAAATTCCAGAAAATGGCCGTCGTGCTCACCAGCCCCAGGATTACTGTTAGCTGATGAGGCACCAACTTGATACAAAAAATCCAAGCAAAGTACAAAATATGTAGCACAAGACCATCTGGTCTGTGAGCACAACAAATGGTTTCTAGTGGTCGATGGCGGAAGCGGGTTGTGGATCAACAGGGTCTATGGGACTCCATTTCGCACAGGAACAGCTGACCAGGTTAACTCCTATCTTCACGGGGCTGCTATCACCGTTGCTTAGGTTCCGGGGATGTCATCGCGACGCTCCTCTCCACGCAAGAAATCTGTCCAAGACAATAGCCAGGGACAAGCCAGTGAATACTTTGAATGTACTCGCAAACATTATGAACACAGGAATAATATAACAATGGTAAGTACGTACTGAAATATTTTATGATCATGACGTTAGTCACAAAAATAGTAAGAAGTTACTTATGGAGGTGCAATAACATAGTAGTGCTTAAAAATTATAAAATATAATTAACAAGCATGCCACATCAAGGCCTCAAATGACACCACATAAAGGGCTTTAAAATAAATGCCACAATGCAAGGCCTTAGCGATACCACATAAAGGGCTTTAAAATAATGTTACAAATGGGCGCCTTAGCGACACCACATAAAGGGCTTTAAAATAAATGCTATTAAATGAAGGCCTTAGCGACACCACATAAAGGGCTTAAAATGAATGCCACATACAAGGCCTTGGCGACACCACATAAAGGGCTTAAAAGAATGCTATAGTCAAGGCCCTGAGCGACACCACATAAAGGGCTTAAAAAATGAATGCCACAGTCGGGCGTCTGAGCGACACCACTAAAGGGCTTAAAAAAGAATGCCACAACGGGCATCTCAAATACAACCCCATAAAGGGCTTTTAGATAAACACAAGGAATATCCGTGGAGGTAGAACCATCCTGTGGATATTCGATAATTCAGATAATAAAACGGGTTGGTCCATAACAAAAAATAATGATCATGGGGTTAGTCCATACAGAATCATAACCATGGTCCTCACAAGTCACCGGTCGGTATCCGAATTTATACTCAACCGCTTTCATTCAAGACCGACACAAGGACCAACCTTGACCCATCCTGCATCGTAATCTTTAACAACGGACACGGCTATTCTAATAGGTTTAATCTCTCGCAGAGGGTGTACTCTTTACCCACGAGTAACGGATTCCTTTAGTCCATCGACTAATTCCGCTTCACGGCCTTTTAGTTGAGAACACACCTAACTTGCACACACCAGCTTAACTTACACGGTTCCGAATCACCCATGACACCGTCAAGCAAAACTCTAAGTGGGAGGCTACAACCTCGCGTAGCATAGGATCAAATTTATATCGCGCGCTCTAAGGGGTGGCCTCCCCTCTCGGTCTCAACCGGAAACACCCATGCCCCTGGACCAGGTGGTATGCCTATCGGCTTCAACCGATATCTTCCACCATGGCCTCTCTGTATGGTGTGTGCTCGAAAGGGGTTAACGACTTACTGAACTGTACCCTACTTGTTGTAGAGACGAGTGGTAGTACGAAACAAGTATGGGGGTTACTGGAACAAGACTCGATCTACGGTCGACTCCGGAGGTTTATAAATTCCCTGCGTGACATATATAACAAATATATTTCAACCAACAAAGTCACCACCCACTATACCTTACCATGCCATACCGGACATAACCGTCCCGACGGGGACCGGCGACAAGCTCACGCCTACCCAAGGCAGAGGCTTTCCCGGATTCCTTTCCGGCATGCATGTAAGGCACATGAGAATGGTTACCATCACAAGTATATTCATTTCCAACAACAAGGAGATCACTAATATGCATTCATGCAAATGATCATATCACATGAAATAACGAGCTCTTCGAAAGGAGGTGGTGTTATAAACGTCTCGGCTAACACACGAAAAGTATTATGCTGGGGTTCAGAATGCTTGCCTTCAAGTTGTGCAGGGGTGAGGTGCTCTCCAAAACTTTTGAAAGTTTTCTCTTCTCTCACCAAAATCCTAATAAAAATATTTTTGAATCAATAAATAGTTTCAAAACAGAACCAAAAAGTTGTCTGAATTTTTTGAAATAAATCTTAAAATAAACTTGACAATATTTGAGAGAGGTAGGAAAAAGAATCAACTCATTTGGAGTTGTATTTAAAAAGTTACAGTCATTCAAAGTTTTGATCAAAATCTGTTATTTAAATTAAAACGGAAAAAGAAAATGATTCGAATAAACACGTACACGTCGAAAGCGTATTAGGGAAGTACGCTTCCACTTATCCAGCGTGGATCGGTACTGGGTCACTAACAGAGGACCCGCTTGGCCCACTGGTCAGGTTTGACCAGTCCACGCAGGCGTCGCCTCCTCTGGCCGAAACAGAGGCGGAGCTCCGGCGAGGCTCGCCAGCGAATGACGGCACCGTTTGGAAAACAGAGGCCATCTACGGGGTCAGGGGATCAAGACGGTCACTCCGGTGGTCGCTTTGGCCTCAGGGGTAGACGGAGCTGCCGGCGGCGAGCTTCGCGGCGGACGGTGGCCGTCGGGCAAAGTGGTTTTGGGGTTGCGGTGGTTCCCGATCAAAATCGAGCAGGGGGAAGGGTTCACGGGAGGAAGATAGAGCCTCTGGTGGAGAGAGTGGAGAGGGGGAGGCCCTGGTTGAGGTGAACAGAGCTGGGACGTGGCGGCAGAGATGGAGATGGCCCATGAGGAGCTGCCAACGCCTCCGGAGCCTCCCGAGGCCCCGGCCCGGGGCTCGTGGAGGATCGGCCTCCGCAGCCCACCGAGTCTGCTACATCAACAACCCTTCATCCCCAACATCGCCAGTGAAATCTTTAAATTTTATTTCGCTGGGAGCGCCTTCAGGTCAGATTATTCCCAGGCCGCGAGGGTCCGGCCTCGCTGCATGTATCCCTTTTTATTTCATGTCTTTAGCTTATCCTGTAGGGGCGCCTTGGCTGCATCATCTCCGAGCCGCCGGGCCAGTACCCCAGCTGCATGTATCCTTCTTATGCGTTTTCCTTAGGATTATGCCTCGCCCACCTTGTTTGTTATTTGGTGCCTTTTCCCTGGTGGCGGAATCTTGCACGTTAAAGGGGGTGCCGAGCATCGCGACTCAGGGCTCCTACCGCCTCCGCCTCACCCTCTGGTCTTGCCCATG